>OMNW01014150.1:0-31165 GCA_900303245.1 Selene dorsalis
CTGTTAATCTTATCAAAGTAAACAGGCTGTCAGATGATCCATGGCTGTAGCTCATCATTCATCCGTTCAATTCTGCCCTTTTGCTGTGATCTGTTCCTGTGAACCGCTTTTGGTTTTTTGGGTTTTTTTTGGCTGTGAAACAAGACAATTCCCTCAGCCTGAGCTGTAATTGGTTTTCATGTAAATTGAGATCGGTCAGGAGATCAGCAGATTACCACTGCATGCTCTCCCTCATTCTCGCAAACACACAAGTAATTGTGCATACAAACACACCCACACACACACACACACACACATCAAAGAGACAGACAGACAGGTATACGCACACATTTTCCACAGCACAATTAGACAGTTGCCATGGAAGTCCTCTAATGAGGGCTGAGATGACAGTTGAAATTCAGACATTATAATGCATCACAGTGCAGGTCCTGGCAAATTGTTCCATCTGAAGAGAGAAAAAAACTTGGTTGGCTTTTTTGTGTCTAAGAGGGATAGTTAAATGGCCCTAAATCAGTCTTAATTTGATGTTTGATCTTCCTCACCCCTAAAGCATAATGGCCTTGAATATGTGATCCTGCCCATTCAGAGCAGGATGAAAGTATCTTGACGGCTCAGTCTGCACAAAGGTGTGCTGTTACCAGAAATATTCACATGGCAATGAACAAGATGGATGTGGTGCTGCAGTTTGCTCCTCAGAGGTAGAGAGATGTCTTTTTCTCCCCCAGAGCACTTTTTAGATATATCTGCTTTGAAAGCATATGTCCATATTTCAGAAATATGAAATAACACCACCTAATATACATCTCAGCCCTTTAAAGCACAATTTCCCTCTCAGTACCATAAGTGTATCCTCCAAAACAGGAAATGCCAGAGTGAAAACGTACAGAATTTTATTTCTAATTGCATTCCTACACTGGGACTCCAGGGAAGAGAGGCTGACCCTGCTAATGGAGGAACTCATCAGTATCTGCCAGGGTAATTAGCTGAATTAGCCAATCCCCTCATCTCTGAGCTGACCCTAGTGTCGAGGTGAGCGCTTGACGTGCAGAGAATCTCCACAGCAATTACTGACTTACAGAGGGGCCGTACCTGTTGGTACCACTGCTTTGTTTATTCCATAATGTTAGAATGAAATGAAGCTGAACAGCGTTCCAGCTTGAGGTGGATGTCACGACATCCAGATGCATTAAACAACATTAATGCTTTGACACATAAATTAAGGTTGTCTTTTTAATTCACTGTAGTGACTTGGTGTGGAGTAAAACCCTTTAAAAAAATAATGGGACAAAACCAGTTGTCTTAGCAACAGCCAGTCTGCTGATGTTCTTTCATGCATGTGTGACACACAAACAGCAATCCATCTGTAACATTTTAATTATGCACGTTTTGCGCACTTCCTTTTATTTGTACGTATGTGACCCATCTGAATTAAAAACTGAATCGCTCTCCATTCTCCATACCAATGATTTCTTTCTTCCAGTGCATGGTTGCAGCAACAATGCTCTTCCTTCTTTAGTAAAACTGTCTTTATTCTTCAGTAGCCCTCAGTCTGTTAAAGAGCACATGAAATATTGGCCCTTTCTTCCTCCATTACTCCGCTCTAACTCTTTTCTATCTGTTGTTGCTTACACACATCACTACCGCCTTTCTCTCCCTCTCTCACCAGGAGAATATTTAACCTTGGCCCGGCTCTGGGAGCAGATGGTGGGCCCTTATGTGTGTTCATCATCCACAGCTAATGAAGTGATGTCTCTATAAACACCTGACAGTGGGTCAAACCAGCCTGGGGATGAAGACAGCCAGTTTTGGCTGCACCGGAGAGGGAAAAACTCCCACTTCCTTATTGTATCAACATTGTCTTGTCAGTGAGTGAACCAGACTTCCCAAATCAGGACAGCCCAATACTACACCTGCAACCTCCCATCCCCCCAACCTCCTGCAGACTCACTTGCGCAATAAGCATGAGAGTATGATTGACATTACTGCCACACATTAAAGTCCTCATGATGGCAAAATGCGTTTTCTTATGTTACATGGTCTGCTGCCAAGGAATAAATATTTCCTAATGAGGGGAAACAGGTGGAAAGACTCTCTTGAGAACTTCGCTGCAGAAATGAACAGTCACCTGTCGAGAGAGAGCACCAGATATATATCAAAACTGTCAGAATCAAAAATCTGGCAGGAGAATGCGACTGAGGAAACAGCGTGATTAACTTGACTTGAAGTGTTTAAGTTAATGTAAAAAAAAAAAAAAAAGACATCAAGGATTAGTACCGACTGACGCGTCTGCCAGTTTCATCCGTGGTCAACTTTGCCAACTCCAATAAAGGACAGGACAGAACCAGAAACCCAAGTGCTTGTCTTTTAAGTGATTCTAGCATCAGGGCTAACATTAGCTGCTCCTTTATTCAGCTGGAAACTTTGGTAAATGTTGAAAAATTCTACTAAATGTTCAGGCATTGGGTGGTCGATTTATTTTTTATGGATTTTCTGTGGTTGGTTCTGCGTGGACATGGCATTGCATGCTAATAGTGCACACAAAGATGTTTTCAATTGATTTGACCTCTACTCCGAACTGTGTTGATATTTGCAATGGCTATCACATATTATTTAAACAATACTCTTCAAAAGTGGAGGAAAAATACAAATCTTTCTTAGCACTTTGTGAATACAAGATGAGATCAACTATTGGCTCACTAGTGTGTATGAGTGGGTTCGGTTGTGTGGGTAGGGTCAAGATGAATGAACCAGTTACATGTTGGTTAGTTCAATGGTTTAATCTTAATTTCTTCAATAAATCATCTTTACTGTACTAAGTATATTCAGTTTGGTGACCTCACAGGCTGTAGCTCCCTTTACAGCTCCACCCACTTTGTAATCAGTCAGAATAACTGTTCTGTGTGGGTGGGTGTGCAGCACCATGAAAAACTGTTGAACATGTGCATGACTGACATTACACTGTTTAGGTTTTGTTTTATATGCTGTGAAAAGGATGACGGGGTTAATGCTTCATACACTCACACAGTCTAAAATGAACAGTGCAATCATATGCACACAGTCTGTATACACACTATGACTCTTGTTTTTACTAATTAAACTATACTTAAGTTCAGTTTTGATGTGATAAGCTAATTGCAGAAGCAAACTGTATGCAACGTGTTGGTGCAGGAGATACTGAAATATTTTGACAATGAAAATGGGCTCATTTTACTTCCAAGTGCATGGCACAAGTGTATTAAGGATGTGTCCAAATCCACTTTCACTATGTTAACAATGTACAAACAGTGGCTGCATCAGGCACACGGTTTAAAAGGATTGTACTAAGTCTCTTAATTAATCATTTGTTGTGGTTTGTATGTGTCTACCCCCCCTCCTTGTTGTTTTCCTCCTGTTTCCCCTCTCTCATTTGTGTGGTCCCTGCTCTTTTCCCTCTGTTTTTCAATAGGTTGGGTGTGGCTACTTATTTCTGTGGCTTTGCCCACATTCAAGCCCCACCAGCTGCAGTGTAGACCTATATATCCTCTCACTCTTCACTCCACAATTTGCCAGATTATTGTATCTATCAACTGGGACTAATGTTTTGGTTGACTTCAAGCCTCACAAGCCTGATTTCTTGTCATTATCTTTAGTGTCTTCGCAGCTTCAAGTCCGTCAGTTTCAGTGATCAGCCTTCTGAATCTCCAGAGTCACTTCCAAGATCCCACGGCTTCTCCTGTCACCACCTTCCTTCTCTGATCCTCCAATGTCAGCCAGTTCAGCCATCCTGATTTACTCAGAATGAACTCTTGTTACAATAAATTCTCACAGCAATTCACCTGTGTCTCTTGTCTGTGCTCTCTCTAGTATTGGGGTCCAAAGCAAATTATTTAGTCAACACTAACATCATTGGAGTGTTCAGGGGTGTAACAGGCCTCTAAAAGCCTTGCACCTTGGCGGATTGCTAGTATAATGGTACAGTCTTTCAGACAAAATTAGATTCCATTTGTGGCGAGCTGATATATTGTGACTGGTCACTGAGCCCAGACCAGGCACATGGACTCAGCACACTCTGTGCAAATCAATGCACTGTGCACAGCTCTACAAACTCGCAACTGCATAAATCACAGCGTTAGACATTTTTTATATTATGTTATGAAAAGTGTAAATAAGCTTTTGGTTCATTATGAAACTGTAGTGGGACAAGTGTAGTCTTGGTGATGAATGGGAACTTACCAGGTAGAAAGATAGAGTGTTTCTCTGCAGAGCCTCATTTATGTCAAAGAGACATCCATGATGCATGGCAACGATGTGCAATGCAAAAACAGTCTCCAGCCTTCTGAGAGCTGTTTAGTAAAGGTCCACATGACTCGAGTGTATTTACCGCTTGTGCATTACATATAAAGAGTACTTATGTAGGGCACCATACTATTCCAGGTTGTTGGTCAATAATTCAATCCAACATGAGATGCTCAAAAGTTGTTTTTTTTTGAGCATTTTTATATTTTTCCAAGTCAAGTCCCAGGTTTCTTATTGTCATATTGAAGATGCTATCACCTGCTGTGTGTTATCCAGTCTAGACTGCTTTCTCTATAAACTTATACTTGACAGTAGGGAAGGGAACAGCAACAGAGGGGAATCAGCACTTTAGTTTTGACTTAATCTGACCCACTGGAACCCATCTGAAGACACACCATCACAAAGGACCTGTGTCACATTTTACAGGAATCAAATAGTAAAGAAACAGGAAAACAATAGATCATATTGAACAACTGGTATGTTGAACTGTGTGTCTTTTTTTTGTCACTTTTCTCTGTGCCAATGGAGAATATGAGATTAGAATTCAGGCTGAACAGCGGTGAAAACAACACCAAACACATTTTAATCTAAGTAGTGTTCCTCCTTTCACCGAATCACTCTGTGATAAAACTGTGTAGATCTGAGTTAATCACAAAGACTTTGAGTACTTTAATTAGAGAATCAGAAAGTCTGATGAAACAGCAGCAGAAAACAAAGCCACACAACGGTGTCTGCAACACAGACAAGCTTCCTGTTGTCCTCTGCCTTCCACTTACACTGTAAAAAATGACAGGGGCTCATACTGGACTCACTGGGCGCTGTACTAACAACTGCAGTCTTGAGCTCAAACTGCTCTTCCTCTCCTCTTCCTGTCACTGAGTCACTGCTGCTAGATGCACTACTATATGTAGCATTTACATGTATTTTAACTTCTTTTCTCAGCCTTTGCCAAATTTGAATTTTTTGGAGGAAGAGTCTCCAGTTCTCCAGTCTCAAGCTGCTGTGTGTGCAACTTGAATCCAAGTCTCCAACTTAACTCCCCATCTCTTTCAACCACCTCAAGAGCGCAATAAACCCACAAAGCGTCTTGATCATATCACATTTTATGACCACCATGGCCTTGGGTGCTTAAAAGTGCAAGTGCTATTTTAACAATGTGGGTGTTGGACAGTTATGTCTTCTGAAAATAGCAAAGACACTTGGGTTTTGTTTTGCACTGGGTGTGAGATAGGGCCCAAACTATTCTTTGTCTTCTTTGTCTTCCCTGAAGGCTAATTTTGTTTCATTCACAAAAAGCAGAACAAACTCTTTTAGTAAATGAAAAACAAGGTGGTCTTCTGGCGCTTTTGAGGAAAATAAATTTTGACATTTTCATGAATAGCAAGCAGATTAGATCAGTCAATCATTCATCTTCTAAATGATGGAAAATACAGTATCTGTCAAGTTCTGTCCAGATAAAACTGGAGATGTTCAGGGTTTTCTCTGAGACACACTACATTTCACAGACAATACTAATTCATATTCATGCTTTTCCATGATTTCATCATGATGGGAAAATAAGCAAAGACTGTATGAAACAGAAAAAAGGGTCTGACACATTTGAAACCACTAATCAGGAAAGTTGCTAACTGAGCTATTTTCACTCACACTGTCTCTTTCCCAGGAAGATGCGTCTGATCTATGCCAACTTTTCTCTCTCTACTCTGTTCAACTTCATCTATTTGTGCGCCAAGCTGTTTTTTTTAATATGCGGTATCCTGTCATCATCACTGGGCATGCCGCAGGAGAACTTTCTTTGTCCCCGTTAATTTTCAATTGGAAACACAGCCTGGCCACCAATAATTAGCTGTGCTGCTAACAACTGCCTATGACTGCTGCTGAATTTACTGTACTGAGAAGATCTTAATGACAGAGTGAGTGTGGTTTTTTTCCACAATGGTCGTACATCCGCAGCCTCACCATTTGTGCTTCCCTCCTGTGCTTAAGATACGGTAAGATAGGCAAGTGTACAGCAAGTAGACTATTTGTAACTCAGCAGTAGACCGCAGACAGGGCTGCATAATTACCACTTACTTGTCACACCCTCAGTGCCAGAACTCTTCAGGATTCACACTTACTTTGCGGGAGAGAGTTTTATTCTTTCACAGATCTCTAAGTTTACTTTCTATTTCAATCCACTTTTTCCAGTTTTCACACTTATTATAGGTCTTATTGATTTAAAAGTAACCCAGATGATTTTTTGTTTATGCATTATTTGACACTGTGCATCTCCCTCCCTTTAAATAATTTACATTTATTTCTAATCCGCACCTTCCTTCTCTGCAACAGGCCCCCTCCGTATATCTGCCTCGTGCTCTTTCACTCTTTCCTCTCTCCACTTTGCTGAGACAGCACTTTGATAGCTGGGGGAGGTGGTTTAATGGAGGGTGGGGGCTGCAAGCCCAAATGAGAACAGTCAATATTTCATATCTCTACCTGGAAGGACAGACAGAGGGCAGAGCAAATTCAAATAGGGTAAGACGTATGACACCCATACACGGTTTTAACCATCTTACCAATGTGAGGTGCTGCAGAGGGCTGTGCTGCTGACGGCTCCTAACATAAGGAATCCATTAATGCAAATAGAACATGGTCTCCAAAAAGATGGCAACGCTTGCACTATGGAAACTGGGAAATTGAATGCAAGGACAACAATAAAAGGGAAGTTACATTAGCATAAATCAAATAGTCAAACTTTTACATCTTTGGATGCATTGTGTGCATAATGCAAACATGGCTGGAAGTTTTGAATAATGCCGCTCCTGAATCGTAGCAATTTCTCCCCCTCTGATCAGGTTTCAGTTGTGATTATGTGCTGCTGGTTTCAAAGGTGTGTTGTAATGAAAGTGGATGTCTGTGGATGAAAGGGGTGTTCCCATCCCCGCTGCCAAGTCCCATTCTTCCTTCTGAACTCAATCAGCCATTCACCCCATGTAGATGGAGCTTACGGTTGGCTCCTCATATTGGTTTCCATTGCCCAGAGAATAATTCTGCAATCAGTTCATATTTCTTCTCGTATGCCTCTCAGCTTGACTACATCTGCTCTCATTCAGACCTCTGCCACTCACAAATGAACTACAGTCTTATCAGGGCCGAAATTGTAGCTCTGAATGATGGGATGCGATGTGATCAATTTTAGCCTGAGAATCATGTGTGCTCATGAAAATGTTAACGTTGTGACCATATTCCCCAATGCAGACTCATTACTATGGTAATTCAGTTATTCACTTGCTATTTCTAATATTTGCTTACAGCAAATCAATAAATGTCAGTGTGCTGACTGCATTCTGCACCAGACAAAGAAACACTGGGAATGTATGGAGCAAGCGTGCACACACCCATCTCCATAGAAGGTGGAAATTTGACAACACAGAAGTTTTAAGGGACACAGAGCTCCATCATCAAGCCGACTACAGTAAACTGGTTTTCTATCAAAGTGAAGTAAATATCACCTGATGCATGCAAATGAGAATAGAGGACAGTGTTATGAAGTAAACAATACAATGATCTTCCCATGAAAATGATGTTGGATACACTTCTGTGAAGGAATCACATCCAATTCTCTACGCAACAATGAAAAGAGGAGCTGAGCCTATTGTACCTGTCTTTCTGTCTGGCCCCTGTTAAATGCTGCTGGTTGTGTTTGATCTCTACAGAAGCCTGCTTTTGGCTCCTTTGCAAGGCCTTGCCACTTGGGTGCTGAACTGCTTCATTCCGGTTGCCTGTGTTTGTTTGTTTAACACCAGTCTCTGCTTTCACACAGACATAATTAAATCAAGCCTAATCCACTATTTATGCATTCTACTCCTGAATTATTCACACAACAGTTTTATGTGTTGTTGCAATTTTTTTTTCGGAGATAGTAAGAAGTTGTGGGGCGGCTGTTATTGAATAGGCCTTCCCCCTAGATTGCTTCTTTTATTAATTAACCCCCCCCCCCATGCAATAATGCACAATGCAGTCATGTAAAAAGCTGCGCTGTGCTTTATTTTTCTTTTTGCCTAAGCATGTATGAATTTGCTTAATGTAACTATACAGTGTGTAATAAGAGAAATTATAGTGCCTCTGGAGAGTACATCAGCTTTCCAAGAAAATGGTAAACACCACATCAAAATATCAGCGTACACACATGCATGCACACACATACTCGAGTCTCCATGACTACAGAGGACGTTGCATTGACCTAATTTAATTTCCTGGTGAGCAACTGTGACCTTAAATACTAACTTGCTTAATCCTATACATTACCATTCCTACATGTCTTCATCTTAACATTTAATGAATAACTTGTTTTAAGTCTGCATAAGGAAAACAAGTCCCCTAATATAACTGTGTAAACAGGTTAGGTCCCCATAGCACCAGCAGACTAATATGGTAATCACACACACAGCACACACACACACATAAACAACAAACCTTTTACTGTGTCATATATACAGTGCATCCATGTATAGTCTCCCCTTAGCTTCTCCTTTGGAGGGGAGCTGCATTGATTTTACTCATTTCACACATCAAAGCCTGTTTCCAGGAGTAAAGTAGTCTGGCTGCATATATGAAGAAAGCTGCATAAAGTCTGTTGTGGTTTCAGGGGGAGCTGCATAAAACTAGATAAACTGTCTCTGGTGGTATCACTATTTTATTTTATTTTTTAGATTTTTAGATAGAGAGAAAAATAGTCCAAGTTAGTTTTTGTCAGATTTATTCAAAACATTTTTCAAATCAATCTCTTTTTATTTGTAGTCAGTTTATTATTGACTAAAACTCGTTTTAGTTTTGTCTTAGTAAAAAGAAAAGAAAAAAAAAACAAAACAACGACTCATAAATATTTTAGTGTAGATTTAGTCAGCAAAAATATGAGTCAGTCCACAGAGCTCGATTTCAAAATGCTCAAATTTTACAGGAGAAACAAGTGTTTACAGCCTGGTCCAAAAATCGGTTTAGGTCTTTAAAACAAATGTTCATCTTGATGACGGATCAACAGAGGTGAACTCTTATGTAACGTAACACATCATTTAAATCTCAGTAAGGCTTTAAGTTAAGGATAGTTGGGGGCGTGGTCTCTCCCTGGGAGTCACAGGTGGATGTCGTCACCGGCGTCACCTCACCTCAGTTCCCTTTTTGGCGTGTTGGGCGACTTGTGCTAATATCAGACAACTGCATGACTCTGTGCGGATGATTGATTGACAACAGCACGTGAGGACGTCTGAGCGCCTGTATTTTGAGGTGAATGAATTTAATTCGCTTACATGTTAGCACCAATTAGCGGGTGTCTGCTACCATACCTGGATCGTTAGCTTAACACGTTAAGTAGCAAACAATGTCGCTGTAGCCCATGTGTTTCTGCGGGGTCAGACCACGGCAGCTCATCACATACAAATACTTAGTATTAGTGCATGTGTTGTGACAATGATGTAATCATCAAATCATAACTTGCCACTGTTCCACTTGTCTAGCACCAGGTTGCAAAAGCAAACATATTTTGCAAGAAATCATCATTATCATGTCAATTTAATGAGGAAACTTCATTTTTACCATAAATGCGGATCAAAACACCTTAAATGTTAGTGTTAAGTTATATATATTTAATATTTCTGATTAAATCAGCAACAACTTTATGTTTGAGAAAATTTTGAAGGAAGATTCTCTCTATAATCACAGTTCGATCCAGATCCTGGTAGTTTTATTAAAATATGTGTTGTCATATTCCCAGCTGTGAGCTGCTGACTTAAAAACCACTCCAGCAGCTTTCAGACAAATAGAAACACTGATACATTTCAGAAACTACTACTCTAACTCTGGCTCTGTAGCACCACAGCCGTCATAGGAGGGAGCTGAATAAGAAAATTGTTTTTCAATAATATTACCAATTCATAAATGATTTAACAGACAGTGTTGCCAAATGTTCACAGACAATGTTTTTGTATTTCTGACAATACCCTACCCAAGTCATTAATTATTCAACTATTTATATTTTACTATTGAAGCACTCACTGCGCTTGGTTATTGATATGAAAGGTTCATGGTCTTGTAGTTGACCTGAAGCACAAAACGCATTTTTAGTGTAACTGAAACAAAGTGTCTCTGTTGCCTTAAGCTAACGGTGTGTGATATGAACCCCAGTCTCTTGAGTCGAAGTTACTGGCTTTGTGTGCCCAGTATCCCTTGTTGTTGATACCTCAACCTGTGTATGGTAGCTCTACAGTAGAATTTTTACTTTACTAGGAAACTGTAATGGAAAAAAACCAAAACAAAAAATAAGTAAATGTGTTTTTAGGAGACAATGCACCATGTGTTATTCTTTGTCTCCAGTGAAATTTCCTAACAAATCTATTTATGTGACAAATGTCTTACATAGAATATAAATCATGTGTGAAATATGTTGGAGGTAAGTCTGTACAAAGCTTTTTTTTTTCTCTCCACATGGCAGTGGAAGTCTGCCAAGTGGAAAAAGACAGAGAGGTTAATTAGGCGGAGTAGATTCTGCTGTTCCGGTTCAAATGAAAATCAAATGACATCCACCGTCATCCATCTCCGTCAAGCGACTCCTCTGTGCACCCATCAGGCTCTCGTGCTGTATTGAAATGGCAGTCAAAAGGTTAGGGATACAGGCGTCTGGAGGGGCTCATCCCCCTGTGTTACATATGGAGAACAGCCTGTAGCCATGTGTCATTACTTCAGCAGTCATATACAGTGGTCGCTGATAAAAACCGACCCCATCACCTATTGATCTCTCCCTGCTATTTGGATTCCACAGAGCGGCCACTGTGGCGGCACAGTGGTTGACTGTGCTGCTATCTCCGTTTGAAAAGGCCTGTTTGAACAGAGCACAGATATATTATCTTGGCTTAATTAAAAAAAATCAGATTGTGGGAGACATTACTTATATTCCTGTGAAAATATTAAGCTAACATTTACTTTAGTCTTATACATACGGAGGATTCGTTTCCTGTGGTCTTCAGGCTTTTCTGCTGTGCACATACAGTATCAATATTTCATTCAATCTTTCAGCAGGTAAAAACTAAACATCATTTCTTCGAAGTCTGAGTGGACTGAGTGTTGTGGAGTTGATGCAGGACTTGTGTTACAGTCTAATGGAGCTTGTCCGTCTATGCTTTCCCTAACCTTGCTTTCCTAGTTTCTCAGCGTGCATCTATTTGATACATTGAAAAGTACGTCAACATAAATCTTCAGGGAAAAAAACCCTCATAAATTATTGTTACAGCATGCTTCTCACTGTATGATAGTTGTTCTTTTCAAAAGACCAGACAATATGGACTAAGCAGAACTGAAGTCGGCTTTTCAATAATTCAGCGCACTGTAGGTGGTGTTGTAATAAAGTATATTTCACCAATGTTGTATGAATGATGGACGGAATAATATGATTTCAGCACAGTTTCTCAGAGTTTGGTGAAAATCTGAATTCTGCTTTATAATTGTTGACTAAAACCACTGCAGAGGTGCGATAGGGTAGGCACTGCAAGTGGCTTCAGCATTGTCTCCATTTGAGTTGTCTGTCATTGAAAACCCTCCAAAGATTTCAGAAAGGCTTTGTATCACATTTTGATATGACACATTTTTTAAAATGCTCTCCTCTCTTCTCTCTGAGGCTGTGAATGAATCTGGAGGGGTTTGTTGATTTCACTGTGCCGTCATTTAACTTTTCTCCTTGGTCAGCAAGGAGAAAATTTCACATTGAAGTCAGAGTTGTGCTTCTCCTCGTCTCCCTGTACAATTGACGTACATACAGTTACAATAGTTGCATCATCAGTGGCATCAGTGAGCGTCGTGGTGGTGAACTCTGTGTGGCTTTTACACCTTGTGAATACGTTTTTTCAAAGGAGGGTTTTCACATGTACAGATCCTGTCCCAGTCTGCATTCACAGGAATGACGTGATGTGTGTAGTAGACCTCATAATTAACTGTTCAGGCATTATATCTTGGTTGGCAGGCTTGTAACGAAGTATCTGCACTGATGCAAGGGCTCAGCATTATTCTTATTATTATACTGGCAGATTTGACAGTCCTTGCTATATCACACGTGCATGATTGTGTGACATCTGTTCATGTTAACTGAATCAAGTTAGAGTTTCTTGATTGAAAACTTTGCAGCGAAGCTGTAAACACTGACAAAAAGATAGAAAATACACAAACTAATGAGACATTTGTCAGAAAGCGTGAACCCATCTGATCATACACAGACACAGAGCAGTGAAATGCCTCATCACTGACAGACTGAACTGAATCTGACTTTCTGTGATGGCACTAAAATAAAAGCGTATAAGCTTGTAAAACTGAGATTTGCGGTATGACTTTGGCACAGTGATGAAATAGGCTCAGACCAAGAATAGTTTCTGTAGCACATTGATTCATCTGCCTCTCAAAGTCTTTTATAGATTCAAATGTTTCATTTTTTCAGGGTTATGGCTGTTAGATATTTTGAGGTAAATAACTGCCTTCAAGATTTAAATTGACCAAGAAAAATCTCTGTGATAAAATGTGTTTCATTACCACTTTGGAGGTGATGATTGTGATGTGATAATTCAGTTCAGTGCAGGGTAGTAAATCATCCTGCCAGAAACTGCAAGAACAGATGCAGGATTTTTACTGTAGCTATGCTACATTTTTACCTTAATTAAACAGCTTTGGAGTAATTGTGATGGTTACATACATGACTTGTAACTTGTTCTGAGGGAGAATGGAGGCTCTCTGTCTTCCACCTGGCGTCTCTTGGCTGAAAATCAACCTTGCAACATCAGTACAGTACTTGGCCGCTGACCTGGTGTCCTAGCTCTCGTCTCTGTGCACCGCGACACAAATGCACCGTGTAACCCATAATCGGGGTGGACTGGTATAGTAAAATAACCCCCCTCCCCCCAAGCAACAGAATCTCACTGGGCCAGACCATATGTCAAAGTGCAGGGCTGTTTTTTAGTCCCAGTCCGTCCCTGCCCATAATCTTTTGTTTATGACAGCTAAGACTACACAAATATACACGTCGTAACATCATGTATGTTATTTAACGTTATCCACTGCTCCATGGATTTCCTTTTTGCTGGCTTTGTCAAAAACAAATGCACACGGCCTGGGGGAGGGTTAGCAAAACAGAGGAAAAGAGACCAGATGTGCACAGTTCCTCTTTAACATTTCAAAAATGACAAATGTTAATACCAAGCAGGAGCCACTAACCTGTCTCATGCGTCAAGGGTCAGTGGTTCACACCTGAATAGTATACAAAGACATCATAACTAGAAAATAACACCTCTCCCCCAGTGAAGTAGAGCAAGACACAGTCATGACTGCGATCAGTACAAGCTGCATGCATCCAAGTGCGGTGGCTCATTTTGCTCAAAAGGATCAGAGCGACTGATACATCTACTGATTGAGAGACACCAATTACACAAGCCTCACTTAAACAGTGGGTGGAACTATACTGAGACTAAGCAACAAGTGTATCACGGAAATTAATCTTAAATGAGTTAAATTTCTTCCCTAATGATTATATTGGTATCAGATCATGTACTGGTTGCTCTGATTTATGCAAGCAGGATCATTAAACTCCCAATGGGCTCTTACAAAAATTTGTGCCTTGGTGATAAATGCAAAACTGTGCTGGTGAGAGGGGGAGGGAGAGAGAGAGAGAGGCAGTGTAAACAAAGAAATTGAAATATGTTTGAGGGAAACGTATATTTCTCCACTACAGCTGGAAAAAAAAACAAAACAACCCAAAACAAAACTACAGAGCGAATGGAAAGTGAAAATCATAGCCAGCGTAGTCTAGAGCAAGGTGTTCAGTTACTTCTTTCCCCCCTATAAATACAGAGCTGGGACCCATTTTGTGAGATTTGTTTAATAATTCAGCACAGCCTTAAACTAATTCACGTCAAGTGCCCAGATGGTATTTTTATTAGGCAAAAATGCTTGATACTTGAGAGGAATAATTTACTTGTGTTCTAAAACAGGCAGGTTACCTTCGAGCCACGCAGAATTTACCGAGCAGAGAATCAGTTGGGCCCCGTCTTCAGGGCACTAATTCAGCAAAACAATAATTTCATGAATATCATTGAGTTTGTGCCGCAGCGGCAGATGCGGGTGGGTGGAGGATGTCGGGGTAGGGGTGTATGCTCAAGAGCAGCGACGAGGAGAAGATGTGAGCACAAAGAGAGATGAGCTGATATGTCAGAGTGTGTCACTCAGACAGGGAGGGGGGCATCCTGCCATGGCTGCTGCATGCACTGAAATGTGCATGGGCTTCTCTAACTCCTGCATGTGAGGGAACATTTGGGGACTGCTGCTGGAAGGTCTTCTGCATTTGAGGACCTGTCGTTTTCAGCACATTCAGACATTTCCTTACTGGAACTTGGGAGTTTTTTTTTTTCCCGCCCTCCTAACCCTTCTTCCTGTCAGCCGCTGCTCCCAAGTGAGGAAATGACAGTGACTGATACAAAGATGTGATGTTATTTATCAGAGCCACTGTTTATCGTACAAGCCGAGTTTTAAATCCTTCGCCGCACTGTTCCTCTGCCAAGTGTTCAGGGTGTAATAAAAACAGCAGCACGATGCCCCGAAGAGAGATGAGTGGAGTGCATTTCTGATATTTTTGGCCTTCAAAAATCCTGCCCCCTGGACAGAAACACCCAGTGAGCTGACTAGAACTAGACTAGAAGTACTTCTTAATTATCAGCCCCAAGCAGTTTGTCTCGAGGACGTCATTTAAAGGAAAGAAAGAGCGGAGGGAAAAAAAACAACACTGTTCAGAAACACTTTTAAAAACAGTTTGGAAATAAAGCAGTAGAGTGAATGGCAGTGACAGGGGCAGGCACAGGGCTCTGTTGATTGACACTGCAATACTGTCCTATTCCTTTTGATGGGATTATATTGTCATGACCTCTCAGATATGGAAATTTGAGTCGCTGATCTAAGGCTCAGAAATGTCAACATTATGAAATTGTGAGACAACTTAACATTTAAAGTACTGAAACTTATTGTGTGTGCCTATTATAATCTTCCTTCTTGTATTATGAATGAAGTGAATGATTGAAATTCCATATTTATATTAAAAAAGTCCTTAACCAAAATTTAGCCCTGACTTCATATTTGATCCTTGTTACACACTGTCCTCCAGCTCATAATAAGACGTGTGATTGCAGACAATCCCTCAGATATACCAATAAATGGAATAATCTGATCAATAACAAAGTTGTCATCTGTTTTACAGAAGGATATGAAGACTGAATATTGGATCACTTTATTTTATACATTTTGCAAATCATCAAACAGGTTCCAGATTGATCTCATTTGGTCATTTGATCTTATCTGGCAGTGGTTTATCACAGCAGCTTTAATAAAAAGCTAATAACTGGGCAGTTCTCCGTTCTTATACCATGGATCGGGGGCAGAGGGGGTAACTGGGGTGTGAAATAGACTCCAATAGACCGGTGAGCTGATGGACACATGAAAGGACTCGGATGGTTGGTTGTCACTCACATCGCCAGACCCGCCTTTGCTCCATCTGAAGTCAAAATATGAATCTAAATAGCCTGGAAAATGCGTTTTTCTACCAATGGGTCCCAGAAGTGTACGGGGCATCGTTACAGGGAGTCATTTGGAGCTATACAGACTGTGCACACTGCCATGCCTGCTCCTCTGTGCGGTAGGAGGGGTTGTAGTGACGCTGCTATCCAATGGGCACCGGCTTCTCTGGACGGAGCGCAGCATCTCTGCCTCAGCGGCACTTTTGCGCCAGACAAGTAGGGACGGTCTCTCGCTCAGCATCCGAGAAGAAGAATCACAGCTCCGGGAATTACTGAGGTGTTTTTTGGCGAAGAAGATTCATCTCTTCCTTCTTTTTTTTCCTACCGCTTTGCAACGATGAACGTTGGCTGCGTCATCTTGGCGTACACCTTACTTGTGGGCGCATCCTTGGTAAGATGAGTTAAATTTTTCTTCATGTCTTTTTTTGGGGCTAACGGTACTGAGGAAGTGCTGCACTGCTGTAGTGCTAACTTGGGCTATGCAGCGTCCGCTTGAACCATCGAAAGTGGCTGTGAAACGCTCAGGCTACTTTCTCCCTGCAGTGTTGCGCTAAAGGCAGCAACGCGCGTGTAGTCGATCTTAATACGGCGACATTTAAGGTCAAGAATATTTTTGTCTGAGTGTGGTAGGGAAAAAAAGTCAATGAGAACTCCGCTCATTAGCCTCCCCCTGCCCTCGCCTAAATGAACGGCAGTTCATTATCGCAGAGGACAGTGGTGTCTACAGGGGCTTCTTGCTGTGTTGGCTGCGATCAACTTCGTTTACGCACGTTTACGCACTGTCATTTCTCCTTCTCCGTCTAGATTTCTAGGTTTAATGTTTCTGTTAACGACTTGGTCATTTGGTTTAGTGCTCATGTATGGAGGATGATTTCCGGAGAAAATGAACAAGCCTCGTTCACTTTATCTGCAAACTTAGCAAAAAAAAAAAAAAATCGCCTTAATTAGAAATTGTGCAAATACCTGCAGCAGTAGTTTGTTGAACTTTGCTGATGTGCACAATGTGAATTGTTAAATTGCATACAGTATGCAAGAAGATGCAAAAATATTCCCCTTCCAAGAAGCATGAATCTGAATAAAGTGGATCGCTGCAGGTGCATTGTGGTGAATGGAGAGCCTGCTGAATACTGTCTGCAACTATGCTAATGTATCAGCAGTATACTTGAATACATTTTATTTCTTTTGAACACACACACACACACACACACTGTGGCTCTTGCTCACAAACTTTGATCAACACAATATACATGATGTTTAGGTCATAATAGCACATCCTGATGACCTTATATCATCTATAGTATATAATGGTGATCAATGCTGTCATTATCATTATTATGTTTACAATGCACGGGGATGATGACAGCATTGTCTGTCATTATAATGATGATTTAGTGATCATTAAAATAATCTATTCATCCCCCTGCATGAGACTTGATATTCCATTACAGTGGTTTACAGCAGATGTCTTCTGCCACAGGTGTAAATGAGTCCAGCTTGCTGTAGTCTGAAGCAAATCACTCACTGTAGCCAGAGAGACTGCGAGGTTCAATAATAGTCTGAAAAGGCTGTGAGATCAGCTTGTAACCCCATGGCCGCAAGTCAATTTGCCAATGCTTAACAGGCTGTCTCATTTTATTCCTCAGGGGAGTAAGGCAGGCCAGTTCCTTAAACCCCCGTGCAGACCAGGCTTCTCCCAGAACTTCTACACAGTCATTGTCTCAAGAGACATACTGCACGGCCAGAGCATTCTCAAAGGTAAGTCTGCCTCAACCTCATAGTGTGATTGAGTGAATAAGTGTGTGTCTGGAGGGACATATATTATGGTGCGTGGCTCTCCATCACTCTTAAAGAAGGTCAGAACACGCTGTGGTTGTGGCTGTGCAATACAAGCAGCTCGTCTCGAGCACAGATGTGCATATATCTCAGCAGAGAGATCAAGTTTGTGATGGAGCTTCGGTATAGAAAATCTTGCAAAGTGATTAGATGTGACGTGACAGCAGGAGTGTAATGCAGTCTGTTTAAAAGCTGTCATCTGATATGGAGTTTCATTGATGACTGAACTCTGAAATTACATTGATTACAGGTAAAGAAACAAACAAACAGACAATACATTTCTTATTTTTTGTTTGACTGAGCAGCGGCTGACAGAGCAGACTAATTTAAATAGCCTGTTCCCTGCTATGCACGTTTGCAGCTGGAAGCCCCAAACTTTTATTTTATTCCTGGTGTTTATTGTAATACATTTTCCACTCCTTTTATTCTTTCTGTTTTTCATAGGAATTCAATTCTGTTTTCATTCGCTCCATTTCTTTTCAGTGCAGGCAGTGTACTGAATCTACTGTGAGGTTCATCTCCTGCCATGTGAAATTATGCCGTAGTATCTTCAGCGCGCCTCTTCTATTTGCTGGCGAATCTTTATCATAATGAAAAACAATCCCTCTCAGCCACATCACAGGGTCCCCATTTGCATAATTGACAGATAAACAAAACCTTTGACTTTCAGCAGATGTGTATCTAAAACATAGACCACATTATGTCTGAAGCTTTCAACTCCTAGAGCTGTGAGATGAAAAAATTTCCTCCAATATTTCAGCATTTAGCACCGTTTCAGGTTTACTCTATAGGTTTCTGCTGTTAAGGTCGAGGACCTAACGTTTAGATGTCACACATGTCCTCCTTTTTCATCCTTATATCCCACTCTAGACTGTTACTCACATTCGCAGGCAACAGCTCAACAGCAGTGTACAAGAAGCTTAGCTCTCCCCTGACTCTTTTCTTTTATAGCCAAATATTTGTCTATCGTTACATGAAATGCTGTTTGCCAGGAGGAAATGGCATTCTCATTGTAACAGCTGTTTGAGCATTTTCCAGCTATGAGCAAAACAATTGAATTATTCTGGAGGTTATTTTGTTATTTAGGAGGTTGACAAGGACAGTGCAGCCGGTCAGTAGGGAGCAATTCTGCCTGAAGGGGCTCCGGGCTCAGGGTTTCTGCCTGTTTGGAAATGGGCTGAGACGTCCTTCCTGACCCAAACAATATTAACGGAGGGTGATGTGTCTAGACATTTAACGTATGTTGGTCCCTGCTCTGTGTTTGTGCATGTAATGCAGTCTGCATGTGTCTTCAGGGGATGTTGCACACGCGAAGTAACGTGTCCTGGTGTGTATGCCATATTAGCTGCTCATGCCTCAATTCAAGTAAAGGTTACAGCAAAGCTCGATGGCATCAATTTGATTTAGCTTATGTGCTGCATCAGCTGCTGCTTTGATCCCACGTTACCTTTGCTTCCAGTCTCTTCTCTTTCATTTTGTCTGTCTCTGTGTTTGTTCTGTGAAAATCAATCTGAGAGCCACGCTGTCTTCCCAACTGGCCACTCAAAGGGATATGGGCTGCAGCAGCTTAAGTCCTGATGCAGTGATTAATGTGTGTTGGCCAGCCTTTCTGGAGAACTGTTTTCTGTACAGTGGGGGAAGCCTTTAGTACTAACGCCACAATATGTATAACCTGAAACTGTCACTTCCCAAGAAAATGAATGGACTGGGGATGAGATGAGGGAGGGCTTGGGATGCTGCAGAGCTGGCTAAGAGGTTGCTGGACTGCTGTGGGCTGTGGCTGTTGTGTCCCTGGAGAAACGGACAGTGAGCGATGGGGGAAGAACCAAAGAGCTGTTGCCCAGCAGGTGCAGTGTGAGCCAGGCTTCTGCCTCCAGTCGCTGAACAGTGTGTGGACTGCAGCGCTTTTCACACTGAGGTGGAAGGGGGAGTTTTTGTCCTCTCCTTTGTTGTTTTTAAGCTGCGTGGGTAGTTAAAACAGTGACCGTCAAATTCATTAACACCAGTATGAGTTAATTGAGCTTGTTGTATAAGCTGGGTCGTCACGCTAGGTGTCTGCTTTCCCACACTGTCCGTTTTCCAGGTGATAAGACTCTGGAGCCATTTTCCCATGTTGTTTACCTTTTAAGGTAGCTATTGATTTTAGTGTGGACAGAACCGTCTTTAGTTGTGTCTTTACTATCTGGAAATAAAGTGGGAAAAAGATTGAAATCCATTCCAGTTCACAGTATATTGCACAGATTTTCAAGCCATTTATGATTATAGAGATGACAGTAAAGATAGAATAGGTACCCAGGTCATGGTGGAGTCATTTAACACTCAGGACATGAGGACACACCAGGCTGCAGTTTTAAATGTATTACTATACTATTGAAGTATTTTAAATGGACTATGGTGGAAAATGTAACCCTGTCTTTGCCGGTTTAACACCTATTTGACTCTTATCCAATACGTGCCCAGTTAAATGAAGAGTGTTGTCACATTGTTTCATTGCACAATGTTTTTGCATGTCAAATACAGCTACACATTCTCTTTGACTGGTCAGCATTCAGCAATTGAAATGCTATATGATTTGTAGTAAATGAATTTGACCAAAACAGTGGTGTGATCCTTTTAACCAAGCTTCTTCTCTTTAGTTTTCCCTGCGGCTTAAGTGAAGTGTCTGGTCAAGACTTGAAAGGTCATTTTTGAAATGTAATGCATCATTCACTGCCCCCTTTGGTCATTCGTTGCTGATCTTTATAGGTTAAAAAGGCTGTTACGGCTTTGTGGTTGACCGTAAAAGACCTTTGTTTAACTAACTCACAAATCTCTATGCTGCCACTAAGTTGTGCTGAATAAATCATCCTATGCTCCCATGGAGATGTTTGTCTGAGAGCTGGGTCAGGATTGGAGGGGGAGGCTGTGGCACACAGGCAAGCAGACAGCCGGGGCCTTGAGTCGTGGTCCGTGCAGATTCCCGCTGTGGGCAGATAAGCCATGAAAAGAAATATTCCAGTGATTGCACATCGCTGTGTAAACCGTCATCGCGCTCCGAGAACTGGAACAGACACCTAGGAACACGGACAAGGGGATGTGGCCCCTGCACAAAAGAAATTGATTTGAAATACAGTTCAGTCAGGATAGTGTCTCTTTAAGTCACTGTCAGCGCATATTTGAAAAGCCAGCAGTGATGAGTTTCACCCCTTGCCCCTTGCCAGTCCTGAAAGACAGTGAGCATCGCAGATCTGTGTGATTTAGACGCCTGTCTGACTTCATATTTTTCCTCGAGTCGCCAACAGTTTGTGACAAAGAAAATGACCTGATGGATTTACAGGAGAAAGCTTGTTTCTGGATAAAAGCTGAGTTGGCTTTACCAGACACAGCAGAGTACCAGTTTGTTGTGGGAAAATAGAAAACACAAACAAAAACAGACAAACAATGATGATAACTTCATGTATTTCTGGCAGACAGCTTCACAAGAGAGGTGTCTATCCCTTAACCAAGCATATTGTATCTATTCATGAACAGAATGGGCATGTTTTCATTTCCAGTCCCTGTGTTGTCTCTTGAATCACATCACAGCAGTGGACTTGCTTTATGAAAAAAAAAATCCATAATTGGGTCTCTCTTCTCACTTCCTTCATCCCAGGGCTTTTAATTTAAAGTTATGTCTTTATACCACATAGAGAGGAAGAAATGACATACACTGCACTTAATCTAAAAGATTAATTTAGGGAGGATCATGCCTCCATCAGCAATACGCTTTCGGCATGGATTTCCTATTGTTTAATTCCATCTCTAAAAGTTACACACACAGAATGACTTGTAACATGACCCCAATTAGGCTGCAGCAGGGAAATCTGGCAAGGAGCCATATCTGCTTTGAAACAGCTAGCTCAGTGTTCACTGTGCTGTGGAGAACTTCTGACTCCTAGCCCACTATCCAAAGTGACAGGGCTTTCATAAGTACGTCCAGACCCAAGAACTGAGGAGGGGGGTGGGATTACGTTTCCAGGCATTTAATAAGTGGGATGCCATTTTCCTTCTGACTCACGAACGTCTCTCTTGTCCTCCAGAGAGTCTTTCATCTCTGCAGCCAGGACCTGCAGTCTGTGGCGAGCTGATAGAATACAGGTACAGAAGATGAGCCACATCATTTCTCTTTATCTCGCCTGCCTTCTTACCAAACCAAGCTACGCTCCTATATCCCTCAAACTCCCCACAACATGACATACATGCTGAGCCAATTCCATCAAGCAAGCCACCCAAGATATAGTACATGCCACAGCACAATGCTTTTCATCCCGTTTTGTAGTCATTTCCTCGGTGGAGGTAGTAAGTAAAAAAAAAAAAAAAAAAGGGGGTTTTGATGGATGGGAAACTGGCTGTCAGCAGAAATATTATTGCATCTTGTCAGGGCTTTCATGTGAATTTTATTAGTTCTAGTGCACTGATCTCCACTGATCTGTGTACTGGTATTAGCTTTAGTCTGATGGTTGGTCACTGGGTCATGGTGCGTACTCGCATGCAGTTTCATTACAACAAGGATAGTTTCGTTGCTTTCTCTCTCTGGTGCGCACTGAGAGTCAGGCATGATTCATTTTCAACCTTCTTGCATTTATATGGCGAGAAGCTGTCAAAGACGAGGCTGACGCGTCAGACTGCAGCTGCTTTTTGAAAAGCTGTGCGTACGCTGTCTGTTTGCACTCTACTGGGTGAGATTATGCAGTAGATCAACATTTCCTGACAAAATGAAGGTTAGCTAATTGTGCCCTGGATACTGACCTTCAAACGGAGCTAACGGCGATACTGTCAGACCGCAGATTGCATCTGTAAAAGCTGATGGCAGTGGGTTAAATCACAGAGTGATTATGAGGAAAAAAGGAGAAACTGGGCACTTATGATGGTGTTAACCAAAAAGAGAGTCCTTGGCAAAGGGATTAACGGATAAGAAAGCGGACTGCGTTGGACGGGGGAGTAGAGACTTACCAGTGTATTTCAGGAGTTGAGACAAGGGCAAATTTAGAAAAAGAATTTTAAAGTGGGATTTCTTTCTTCTTTCCTAGAAGCTGTCTCCAAATTGCAGTTCAGTCCTCCTGATGGACGCCTCTCTTTACATACACCATTAGAAAGTAGCAGAAAGCCCGAACAGCTCATCTGTCATTGATGACCTTGTATTCTGTGAATACGATTTGCATTTGTTATGGAAAACCTTTTTTTAATTGACTAACCTCCTCACAATCGATGTGTATCAGTGCTTTGCATCTTGGTGCACTTCAGCAATCGTTGGCCTTGATTAAGACTCTACTTTTTGTTTTTTTCTTAATGCAGAGTAGAAATGAACAGTTTTCCCACTAGGAGACCTCTGTTTCACCTTTTAACTGTAAGTGTAACCCAGAATGTACCAGTTCATTACAAGGGTTTTCTCCCCTCCTCCAGGCTCACAGGATTTACATGCATCTGAATACAAATCAGGTCTTCAGCACTGAAGTGGTCTTTCTTTAGCTCCAGATATTCACTTGTGTGTTATCCTGCTTGTTTGCATTGTTGTCACAGTGCTCCCTTCAGTGTCATTTAGGTAGATTATTGGATGGATAATGATAATTGCAATTGACAGAAAAATACGAAGGCAGTTTAACTCCACCATCCCTGCAAAATAAACCTTAAAAAAGAGAGTAAAACCTCAGTGCTGATCTATCTGAAAATAATGTGGAAAACCTCAGCTTGTACCAATTTTCCATTTCCTTTATCATCAATCTGAAATTGTGGCCTTTCAAAGCTGTGTGGCTTTGAGTCCTGTCAGGTTTTCTCCTTCAAGAAAAAAAAAAACGCTGGGAAATAACGAGAAAAAACTCAAGACACTGTAGAGACTAACCTACCTGTGTCATGTTTACCATCTACTTTCTGTAGTAGACCACCATTATATCGCTAGTTGTCCATGTGGTTGCCTGGACACAAAGCTTGTTACGCCAACTGAAATGCAGCTCACAAATTTCTGCATCTCCTTTCAACTCTAGATTTTCATTCTGAAAGTTCACCACATCTGCGATGCTGTCTTCTATTTACAAGTTGTGTAGTCTTATAGAGCAGTTCTTTTAGGCAGCCATATTATTCATGTATGAGGTGCTACATGGAAATGCTTTGTTTTGAGCTTTCAGTTGTAGCTGACCAGCTGTCTCCTGGCTCGTGCTGCTTCATGTTTCTCTGCCTACAGCAGGTCTCTCATCCCATGGGTGGACTACAGCTCCACTGTCTTGGACCGCAGCTGGTGGTGGTGGTTGTTCTTGTTCCCCTCAGGTGCAGAAGTAGAGCAGATGAAGGACTCCCATCAGCTGCTTTTAGTGGACTATTTACGTGTTTAAGGGAAAAAATGCAAGTCCGTTTGCTTTTCCGCAGTTTAACTAACCCTCCTCCTGGCCATGTGCGTTGGTCTTCAACGAAGCTGGCGAGAAAGCAATCAATAGAGTGGTACATAACATTATATATCATATACAGCGTTACAACATATATATTTGTGTAGTCTAGCCTGTCATAAACAAGAGATTACGGGGGCGCGTTTGTGTCACGGAGAGCCTCCATTCTCCCTCGTAACAAGTTACAAGTCATTTATTAAACCATCACAATTACTCCACAGCTGTTTAATTAAGGTAAAAATGTAGCATAGCTAAGATAAAAATCCTGCAAATTTCCTCTTTAACAATGGGCTGAAAAATCTAAAGTGAAATATCTAAATATAGAACATTTTTTATGAAGCGTTCTGTGTAATTGGTTTTGAAAATAGATCATATGCCAGCGATCATCCATGATATAAAATCACCCGCCGGTCCACTGAAGGCGAAAGGGGGAGGGAGGTGGAACAAAAATATCAGTAATTTGAAGGCCTTCCTGAGCAGCATCCTTTAATGTCAGCTCCTACCTGTGAAGCTCACTGTGACATTTCCACAAACCCCAGCATGTCAGACAGAAATGTTTATTTTAGCAGGACAGCTCGGTCCAGATTTTAAACCAAATAATCTTCAGAAGACCAACTTCTTGCATCCGTCATGTTCATTTTTTACCGTGTTACTGAGTGATGAGCCATGAGGGCCTGTCTACCCCCGCTGCCCTCTCGCTCAGCTGTACCTTGTTTTCCTCCTCCGCCCCCTCTTCATTCCTGAGTCAGGGGCTCAGGAGTGACATATAGCTCCTCACTTTATTGATAAATTACAACCACGCGGTTTGACCTTGTGCTGCCACTTGACCTCACATGTTCCCCAACACTCATATCCTCTAGTCGGCAGCACTGGAGGAGATGAAAAACACGGCCCAATCAAAATGATTTACGTTTGGTTTGACTCAACACATAGATCCCTCTAAGCTGCTGCTAAATGCATCTCCAGAGGGCCAAACTCTGTATTGTAGTGTACAGCCATTTCTGAAGCCATGGGGCTTTTGCTATTCTATCGCCTTAATTAAAAGACTACACTGTCAAGATGCCTTTGTTTTACAAACTCTAATATCACAAAGGTCCCTCGCCGGGGAGAGGCCTGTGCTCTACTTAGTCCCGTGGATTAATTCAGCCTGGAATCTATATGATCAGGAAGCCTGCATGCTCTCATCTTTATCATAGTCTCTTGTTCATTTCTGTAAAAATGCGCAAGCACACAGTTATTCATTTAAATATCAACACTGTATATTTTGTGCCTTGTGTGTGTTTGTGTGTTTGAGTGTGTGTATGTGTTTGAAGGCAGTGCTCCATCCAGAGGGTGATTATCTTAAATGGAGAAATTAAAGGATTACAAACCAGCCCAGTAATCCAGCTGTCAATCTCACGGCTCATTAGTAAGCAAAGGAGAGGGATGAGAGAGAGAGAGAGAGTGAGAGAGAGAGGGATGAGAGAGAGAGAGAGAGAGAAATAGAGAGAGGGATGAGAGAGAGAGAGAGAGAGAGAGAGAGAGGGTGAGCTAAGAGAAAGGGAGAGAGAGAAGGGGGAGCATACCTGGTGGTGAAGATGTAAACTTGTCAATCAATCAGAAAGAGGCTTTTTATTTCCCACATTAATTAACAACTTTCATTACTAAAAGAGTGCAATTGATTTCACTTTAGCAGCTGAGACTTTATTTTTCATATTTCAAATCTAACGTTCAATTCAATTCAATTCACAACAGATGTAAATATTGCAAAAAAAAAAGAAAAAGATGTTAATTAAATTTCACATTATTGTGTAAATATGCTGAATGGAGGAAGAAATATGAAGGTTTGACATTTCTCATTAATGTATGTTTGAAATGATCTTTATTTGCACTCTTGATCGCAGCTCCATGCTCATGATAAGGCTGCTTGAAAAGGAGACGTTGTCACGCTCGTCAACTGCTCGGGTTGAGCACATTAAACTGCGTTAGGATATGCGTTTGAGCATGACGGTGAACATTAGAATCCATCTCAAGGATTCACATTGTTATTGTACATCTGGCAAGTAGTGCTACCAGCATGCTAGTGAGCACTCGGTGTGACTCCACTGCCATATACAGCGACATATAAACCTGTGTGTGTGCTGCAGATTAGCCTTGGTGCTGAAAGATATCCAGCGTCCCTGCCATTTTTCACCGGCCTCTGAGTCACATAAAAGAAACTGTTTGGGAAATGATGGCACCATAAAAGAAAATAGAAACACAAAAATCCTGACTCCATTATGGAAAAAAGGCTAGAAATTGCATCTCCTATGGTGGTGACGCTTTTTGGATTTGATTGTATCAATTTGCTGTCTATTTTGATCTAAAAAAGCGGACTGTGTGCAGGCTTATTTGCTGGTGCACCATGACTTGTGGAAGCTCACTGCTGCAAACTGTTTTTTTTGTACAGCTCATATCATCTCATTTAATTTAAAACTCCCCACTCTCTGTTTTTCTTTCGTTTGTTTTTACACTTTTCAGAGATTGTACATCATCCATTCAGGTGTCTCTCTGCTGGAACCTGAATTCATTCTTTCCCGTGAAACATGCAGTTTGGATTCAGAGGAAGCCGTTGTTTTTAATCTTGTTGTCATGTTATAGACAAAGTTCTTGCGTTTAGTTGTGATATCTGTTACCTCTTGAGCGATGACTGTGTTGCTTTGTTGAAAAAACCAAAAATCAAAAAACATTGTTGTTGGAGCAGAGTTAATTCTGATTGTACCCTCTGCAGACAGAGCGTTTGAAAGAGCTCATTTCTGGTCAGGATTCAGATGGCTGATTTGGGAATCACAATATGGAACCGTGCTCCGTCCTGTTGTGATGCAGATTTGTCTGTGGGAGGCTGACAAATCTGCAAATATGCTTTGCTGACCAGAATAAACACAGGATAGTCTGCTGTACAACTGAGATACAATTGAGTCCGCTCTGTTTCCTGTTCTCTGCTCACATGCTCTAAATCAGTGAAGAGCTGAAACTGTTCATCTGTTTTTTTTTTTTAACTTCATTTCCATGAGCACATCATCTCAGTTGTCTGTCTGTCTGTGTCTGTGTCTGAGGGAGCTTATCGTGCAGCTGCATCACTGACTCCCTTATGAATCCATTTCCTCAAAAACTATGACACAAAAAAAGCACAGCTTACTTGTCTTATTTATATTTAGAACTGCACTTGCATCAAAAGAGGTCACACAACTTGTATCCCACACTCATACACACACTCTCTCACAACTTAACACTTGCTGTGGAGGTTAATTCATTATAGCAGAAACCCCTGTAGGTATCTGCACAAATGTTAAATGTGCCATTATAATATTAGCTTTGACCTCGAGATGGGTTTCTTCTACATTATAATAATCCACCTGCAGACTTTCAATCTGTGCAGGAGAACAAGCACACATTTAAACTGCCATGAAAAAAGATGGATTTCTAAATCTGATTGCGCCTTTTGTTACTGCTTGCTCACTCCTTGACATATTTGTGTGTGATGTGGATAGAGGCGCACTGAAAATACCCATGAGAAGATTATAGCCACCGGCTAGCAATAGTCGGAAATCTACACAAACCATCATTAAAGATGTGCCTGTCGCACACAAACGTGTCTTTTGTTGTCTCTGCAAGAGACAAGATGGAGTTTTTTTTTTCCAAATATTCCTAAACTTTACATTTTGCATTTTAGTCTTTATTTTGTGAGAACCTGGTAATTTGTACAAGTGCAGAGGAAAATCTGGGCTTGAAAGCCCACTTTTTTGATTGAAATATGGGAGCAAATCAATAGAGCCCTCCTCTTTGCTGGCAACGTGCAATGCAGACACACGCTGGTAGCATCGATCACAGCTTCAGAGGAATCACAGTTTTCCTCTCCCGCTCCGCTCTGTCTCTCTGTGTGCTGCTCTCCCCCTCTCGTTCTCTTTCTCTTGTCTCGTTTCTCTCTGTAGCCTCGTATAGGTTTTCAGATAAAAATAATAGCTCTGAGAACCAACAGAGAAGAGAAGCATGGGTGGGTGGTTGGGGAGGAGGGTGGGAATGGGAGTGTTGGTGTTGGTGACAGTGTTTGTGCTCTGCACCACAACCCAGCAGTAAAACAATAAGAGCCAGTCTGACTAACCGAGGCCTCTGGGAATAGAAGCCTTCTTATTGCCATAAACAGCAATTTAGCCTGGGTAAAAGAAAAACGGATGCAAACATATTACCGTGCCATCATGATTAGAGCCACCAAAGGGGTGTGGCAAAGTGAATGATGGCTGTTAGATCCAAGCACCAATTTTACATTACAAATTTATAGCTGTGTAAACCAGTCTAACATCAAGGCTAATCCAAATGATAACATGTCAGGGCTGCCACACATAGGTGAAGGATGCTCGACTCTGGCTCTCCAGTTTGTGGCTCACCCACCGCTGTGCCTGTGTTTGTTAAAGGCAGAGATATTGTTATGATGGTGGGATTCATATACATTAGCTGAGAGTGTAGCTTTTTAAATGGCTGCCTAGGTGACTCCTCTCCAACCAGAGGATATGGAAAGGTGCGCTCTATAAAAGTATCATTATGAAGCTGAGAGTTAAACATCCTAGTTGAATAAGCTCGGCTGATCTGCAGGGCCATCGGCCTACTGTGCATAACTTACCTGCCATGAATAAACATTCACTTTCCACAGTTATCTGGTGGGTTCCCGGATTTCATGTGGTGATTCACTGCTTCATTTGCATTTCTATTATGCTTTTCTAAGATTATATTCAACCACTGAAATATCACGTGCTTTGACCACAGTGCTGGTGCTGTCTGTTATTTTTAACTGAAAGCTTTTCACACACAGGGGTCAGGTTCAGGGCCTGCAGAGCTCATTATCATAGAACTAGGTTGGGTGTTGGCAACAATACAAGACCCTCCTCCACCTTTAGGCCCTGAAGCGTGGTAGATGAAATGTGAGGAGGAGTTGGAATGAGGCCTGAACATCAGTAAAATCATATGTGTGATCGACATCACATCGCTGCATACCAATTTACGCAGAGGTGTAAGGAACGGACTTAGATATAAATGAATCAAATGTGTTTATCATTGGAATATTTAGTGTGAACACAGTTCATTTCCACGTCAGTCTAGTAGGCTAGAAAGATGTTAGTCAGATCAAGCAATGTGTTGATGGCATCAATGTAATATAATAACAGCAGGTTATTATATTAGGCACATAATAGTTGAAGTGCAACACTGAAAATGAAATGGAGTTTTCATCTCTGGTGAATATTTGAATGTAACAGTTGATCTGTGTATCGTTCACAGCTGGGCTCCATGGATAAATTACAACTGTGTGATATTTGTTTCCCGCTTGAACAGCCACGCTCGTGTTGCATGTTTTCTCCTGCAGTCATCATATGTGATGCAGATTCCCGTGACGCACATCATGACAGCAATGACCTCTGTCTCTCTCTCTTCCTTTCAGTGTTTGGTTTTCATCTATTTACTCCTCCCCTCATCTGCTCTTCCTCTGCTTTGTCTGACATGTAACTGATTTGCTATCTTTCAATTTCAATATGACCTCATTTAGGGCGACCATATTTTGATTTCCAAAAAAGAGGACACTCAGTGAAAACCGGAAATATTCATAAATTCATAACCCCCCCACCGGACACCTTGGACAGGATGTGAAAAGTGGACATGTCTGGGCAAAAGAGGACGTTTGGTCAGCCTAATCTCATTGTCTTGTGAGGACTTACGAAAAGGAAAAGCTTAGCCTCTAGTCACTCACAGTTACTGCAGCCTTGCTAACTGCACTATGATGGTCTGTGGTAACTTTTGAAGGTGTTTCTTGTGGAGACGTGTGCTAGTTAAAACAGCCACAACGTCTACTCTTGTGTGTCCCGGCACTGCAGCTAAGTTTAGCCTCAGGCTTGATAACAAAACTGTTAGTGAAACCATCAGCTGTCTGACCTGACGATACTGTTAAAACCGGAGAAATAAGGTTGCGGATGGACTCTGCTTGTGGAACAGTCTGAGTTAGGTTAATTCTGCCGTTTCAGTGATGATTTCATCCAGCTGCTGTGGCGGGCTGGCTGCATGAGCATTGCTTCCGGACATTTTGTTTGTAACATAGTGAAAATTGTCTTTTGTTCTCAGTCCTCCACCTGTTGAATGCAGCACTGCTCTCTGGTTTTGGGGACTGAAATTTGCATGTCTGATGAAGCCACTTGTTGAGCCAACTGCATATTTTATCTGTAGTTAGCAGATTATGCCTCGTTCACATTTACTCTTGCAGTTTTTTTTTTCTTCCTGTCATGCAGGTAAAGCGTAAGCTTCCATTTAAGCAGGTAAAAGTGATTAAAAGAAACAGCTGCAGGCTAAAAAGTTGAGCCAGTTTTAATTTAGCAGCTGCGTTTGAAGGACCGGCTTCAGCATTTGCATCATTTGTGGAAACATTAATGCAGACTGAAAAGGGCAGCGTAGTTAAGTCCATGTAATAGGAAATCTTTCAGCACGTGAACACACAGCCACACAGATGCCAACAGTATTCCCACAGTCATTTTACCTTCCTGGTAAATATCTCAATGCTTGCACTGCAACCCTAAATCACAGCGTGTGTTTTTCATTCTAATTTAATCAAATCTCAGCTCAACTCATTTCTGTGCTGCCAACAGAGGAGAAAATGTAAAAGAATCGCTAACTTTGTCTTGTTAATAAGCATTCACAGAGACTGATAGCAGTGCCAAAATGTTAGCTGTGCCCTGCAAATACTTGAAGATGTTTTCACAATATTCTCTTAATCATCAAACCCCCTCCAGTCATTCACATTATTTAGTATGCAGAAGCCACATCCACTTGTCACTACATTTTAAACTCTAAGAACGGCATCCAAGTGTCGAGTGAGAGACGATCAGAGAAATACAAGACCGATTCTCGCAGTAATGAATTGTAAAGATGTGACTGAATTGAACAGAGTGACCAAACTTACACACACACTGACACACACACACAAACACACACACACGGCCTGGCAGAGAATGAGACAAGATCATTTTATTTGCTGGTGTAATTCTATCAAGCGAAGACATCATCAGGAAGGGGTCTCACATGGATCACTAGCCTTAA
>OMNW01014150.1:31323-49756 GCA_900303245.1 Selene dorsalis
CCTCTCCTCCCCACATACTTTCTTCCCTCCGCTCTGTTTTGATTTTCTCCTTTTCTTCCCCCAGAAAGACTTTCAGATCCAATTTGCAGTCCTCGCTGTGCCTGCGTTTGCCATCTTTCTCAGCTTCAGTGTATTCACCACCCTGAAGCTCCGTGTGAACTTCTCTTCACACTCTTGAGATTGTATCTGTCGTTCCAGGGAGAAATGGAGCAAACATGGGATAAGATGTTGACAGAAGGTGTCCTTTTCATAACTTTATAGAACATATGATACATGCTATATGTAGTGCTGCCTGTCTGTGTTTCTCTGTGTGTGTGTGTATATGTGTGTGTGTGTGTGTGTGTGCTTCAGCCCCCTCCCCTCCATTCTCAATAATCTTACCACACACCACCACAAGTCAGAAGCAGGGCCCTTGCAGGCTGCATTCTAAATACTCTCAAGGCTGGAGGCAAAGCAACATGAATTTCAATGAATTATTAAACAGGATTATTTATTTACTTCCTCTGCACCCTGAACCACCTAACTGGCAAATCTACATAGCATTTTTTCAAACCTGTGGCACATTTGTATGCATAATTTACTCTTGCGGCTGAATATTTTCCTTAGGACGTTGAGTTTAGTCTATTCTGTGTTCACCTTAGGGGATCACCCTGATGGAATTAGCAGTACTGTAGTTCTAATGGACTTTGATTATACATTGCTCTGCACTTATCTTCATGAAGAGATTGATCTTGAAATGTCAATTAGCATATTTTGATTCCCAGCCATCGTATGACACTTTTATTTGTTTACGATTAATAACATTGTGCGAATCAAGTGATATTGTTTTGCTGGGTGAGAGAGAGAGACAGAGAGAGAAAAAGAAGAAGCGTGTGTGTGTGTGTGCACGCGTTTGTGTGCGTTTGTGTGCGTGTGTGCGTGTGTCAGACTGTGTTGGCTGTGGGAGAAAGATGAATAAGGGAGCAGAGGACTGGAGCCCTGCCAGCCTGTGAGACTCCGACGCACTGCAGATGAGCCAAACTTCCATCCATTCACATGGAGCTCTTCATGGTGGGGCATAGACGAGCTTCAGCGTCGCTGCATCGGTCAAACTGTGTGTTGCCACATGTTGACACGTACTGTAATTCTTCAGAAGTGTCCATTAACAGATATTGTGCCATCTAATAGGCATGATTAAACATCAAACTAAATCTCATAAACTAACAACCTTGGTTTTAATATTAAGTTTTTTAATGAGAGAATCTTACCATTCTCATGGTAAACATCATTATGTATTTATAAAATCCTGCTTTGGATCATTAACAGCACAGCACACATCAAACATGGCACCTTAATAAAAAGCTAACAGCCCATGTGTAACTGAAGTGTTGAGTGTGTAACCAACGCAAATAGCACACAGATGAAATGTAAATCAAGGTAAATGAGATGACACCCCCATTCCCACAGTGTGTGTGTGTGTAGTCAGAGGCATCAGATCAGCAACACTAACACTGCAGTAATGGAGGATGCAGGAGGGCAGTTAGGCTACGGCAGGGTCCTCCTAATATTACTACCAAGACCATGCAGCATGTGCTTGATAACACCGAGAGAAATGAGTGTTGTGTCAGGACTGAGTCAGTTAACAAATGGAGCCCTCAGGGCTAATAAATGCACATCAATTGTTTTGTGTTATACAGGCTTTCTCGGTAAGTACTGCCAGGGTTAGAGACCTTGTCCTCTATCAAAATGTATGATCATTATGACAGTGTTGTTGGTTTAACTATAAGAGTGCTGCAAAAAGTGCATAAATGTGCACATTTATGTTGATAAATCTTAAACACTGGTTAAAAAAAAACATTCCTGTGGCTCTGTGAGTCTTTGTAGTTTGCTGGACTGCAGACGATTTGAATATGTATTTATTTGCACACTGTACAGCACGTGGAGTAACTGGAGATGCAAAATGCATGCAGGCTAAATGTGCTCGCAGCCAGGAATTTTCAAATGGTCTTTCACCAGTCAAATTGTTGATCTGGAAGTCATATTGTGATGCAAGTTCAGGAGTCAAATTTTCTGCAAAAGGATATGCAAAATGCAATGAGGGAAAAGATGGAAGTCAAGTACAAATTGCTTTCTTTTGGATGGGAACCCAGAAACCAGGTTTCAGAGGGAATAAAAAGGCAAAAAAGTCAAAGATGCCCACCCACACAAAGGAAAAAGCAAACTTAAGTACTGCTGCAGCTGTATGGCAACACATGTAAAAAAAAAAACAGCTCTATTTTTAATTATAATGAGAAAGTTTTCTTGTTGTGAAAAATATCGTTTTTGCATTATAAAGTGATACTTTCATGTCGTAATGATTGGCTATATTTTTGCCGTTACAAACATCTCATTATATTAAGACGCTTAAATTTCAAAAAGATAAGTTGGTGCAATGTTCCCCAAAGAATCCCTTGTGTTAGAAAGAGAGGAGCCTCGGTCGACAGAAGAACGAAGATTTTGTTTAAAAAATCCAGGTAAATTTAAATATGTAAACACAAACTTCAGCAGCTGAAAGTTCTTTTCATGGCTAGTTATCAACATTATATTCAAAGATATTCATCATATTCAAATCCTGAATCCAGACACACTATTCTACATTATGGTCACTAGTGTTTTTTTTTTTTTGTCCATGGATACAACCCTTCACTGTGCTTTATAATGGAAAAATCTTGCTGTGTTTCAAACTAGGCAAATTTATCTTAATAATTTAAATCAGTCATTGTCGATGCTTACAATGCCCTCTTATTATTTTTGGACTAGATCTAGTTCTTAAAAATGAGAGCACTTTGAAAGTCTTGTTATTCCCATGAACAGATTATTCACAGGCGGTGCCCGGGGGCCTCAGACCCCTTGGGGGGCCTCCAAACCCCCACCCACTGTGGCCTCATCCTGTCTTGGTATTTTCTTTTCACATAAATTTGTTAGTGAATGCGTTGGTGTGAATGTGTGTGTGATCGATGATCATAGTAGAAGTGTATTGGTGGAGGTGGGGCAGTATGTGCTCACTTATACTACACACTGTAGGCTAATGAGTGTATATTGTTGCTTCTGGTTCAGGAAAGTATAGTTACAGTGATACGTTGTTAATATTTTATGAGTGGAATGAGTCGTAACAACAGCAACAAAAAATAGCGTTATGATTATGAGAAACTGGGGGGGCTATTTTTTTGGCTGTATTGCAGCAGCGAAGCAGTTTGAACTGTCCTCTGCTTGTGCACTGTGTTGAAGGCAGGCATTGAATTTCATCTGATTGAGTGTGGTGCAGCTGGTGCAGAGCAGACCTCTACCTCTCTGTGGCCAGACAGGCCAACAGGGTCCAAGACATCATCTCTTCCACAAAGCAGAGGGAACCCCAGGAAGTAGTTTGATGCTCGAGCTTTGTGCGGTACGGAGCATGTGGGTTGTGGTCTGGCAGGAGCCTCTCTGGGGGGGTATGTGGTGGGTGGCTCACCTTTGAGGTACCTGCTCCTGAACGTCTCTTTAAAGTGCTGTGGGGTGGGGTTAAGTGCTGACAGGGGCACATTATAGCTTCCTCAGGTTTTGTTATGTCGGGGGAATGAGCTGTGCTGTGTTGTCATATGTAGTCTTGTAAAAGCTGCTGAATCAAATCCAGCTGAGACGATCTGAGTGCTGCAGTGCTCAGGTTACACAGCCAACATAATCATCAGAGAAATGGCGTTATTCAGGCTGGCACGATGCTGGTGCGCACTGACATAACAGAATATAAAGGATATGTGAGGGAAGTTGCATTAAATAATCTCCCAGGGCTCCTCCCTTTCATCACATGGCCGTGCACTGCAGCAGCCACAGCAGGCTCTAAACAGAGGAGGGCTGCACTGATGACACGCTGTCGAGTAGAAACAGGGTGAAAAGCTGAGCTGGGCTAACGTAGGCAGGCAATAGCGCTGTGCCTGCTGCTCTCTGTGTATCCACCTCTGGTTCAGTCTGTTTACTGTCTGCTCTGTATACATATCCTTCTCAGTCTCCCCTCTACATCATAATTTTTCATCTTGCTCTGCTCTTTGACATTTATCCCCCTCCTCATTATTCACCCCTCTCTCTGAGTGCTCTTTGGTGTGGTCTCATGTCTAGCTTGTGTTGAGCCTTTTTGTAATGCCTATGCCCATTTTATTTGTTTTACTGAATCAAGGCCACAACAGTGAGCTCTGACAGGCCTCTCCATCATGTTCGGCCTAGTGATTGATCTCAGATGGGCTTTGGAAGAGTAAGGACTTACAAAACAAACAAACAGTGCGCGTGCAAGAGGTGTGTGAAACGTCTCACACATGCACAGCATAGTCTTTGCAAGGACAGCTGACGTCAGACTTAAATGGTGGAAGTTAAACAAACTGAATTACTGTCTTGTCTAATGTTGGATTAAGATGAAGCAATTGCCAGTGCCAGTTTTTCTGCTTAAGATGTGAGCACTCACAGTAAAAGCCCTTTTATTCACACTTATTTAGATTAGGCTCCATCAGCCCATTAGCATGGATGCTGTGGCCCCTTGGCAAGAGCTCTGCTTCTGACATCCAACTCAATCATTTATGCTGCCCAGTGCCAGTGTCCATGTCCAGCACAGAAAGATGACACATGGGCAAAGGGTGGCAGCCCGCTCCTCAGATGGCCTCCCTACATTTGTATAAATCAGCAAAGATTTGAATAAATCCCATATTGTGTGTAAACTATATACATTGTGTCCGAACAGCCGCGCATCTGTCTGAATCTGAGGATATTGATTCATCAAGCCCTTTTAGTGTCATTACAAAAGAGGCAACAAGCTCAGCTACCTCTGTGTGATTACTACATGTGTGAAATGGGATCCAAACTGCACCGCAGTCTGCTTCCATTTACACAGAGGGCTCCAGTGATAACAAACGATAACAGTGAGATCTCAGAGGGATGTCTGAGTAAAATGGTCGGCTCCTTCGACAGATTACTGAGACATGTTGAGCTGCAGTGACAAAGCATTCATTCAAATGGAGAACTGTGTTGATGAGTATATGCGTTCAGGACGGCCTGTGCCTTGTGTGACGAATAAGTAGGTAATGAGCAGGAGCAAGAGGGAGGAAGATGTTACAGTCAGAGGTGCACAAAGTGTCCTGAGATGCAGCACAAAGAGAGCATCATCATCATCATCATCATCATCATCATCATCATCTCCAACACTCTAGTCATCAGAAACTGCTGAGACTTTGCTCTGTGGATCGCTCTCTTCATTCATTCCTCTCCTCGCTCACTCCTGTTTCACCCTTGTCTGTTTTCTATTGTGCATTGATGCCCTTTGACTGTCGACCCACTGGCCTCTTTCCTACATAAACACGTTCCATTAGCAGTAAGTTACTTCATTCATATAAGTCACAGGCACCCAATAGAGGTTGATTGTGTTGAATTTGTCATTCTTTTTGACGTTGATATTGACTTTGACATTTATAAATGACATGAGCTAACCCATGGTTGATATGTTGATGTGTATTGCAGGCGGTGTACAATATAGCAATGTCACACACTTAACAAATGTTTCACACAGCCAGCATGTTATGTTTTGGTGGCCTGTTGTGTGCAGGTGCAGTGAAGGTGGGAGGTGGGTCTACTTTACACAGCACACAGTGCTTCTCTCAGCCATTGACCACAGGTGATCAGTTTTAAAGGGACTATGAGGAGTTTGCTATTGGTTATAAAAGAGTCTCATATTAATGTGGATGAATCTGCATCACCCACACTTGTTTATGTGTCCATTTTCGATAAATATATCATTTTATCTTTGTAATTATTTTGATATTATTATTTAGTGGTCGACTCACCCAGCATTTCCTTGGAAAGACAGAGCGATTTACAGCAACTGACTATGGGCAGTGAGAAGCTTCTCCACACCGGAGACAGCAGAGGCAGGTGGAGCAGCTTGGTGTCACTAACCTCAGCGGTCCTGGTACTCCACGCCTGTCTCACACTCCTGGCCGAGACTCGGTTCTCCTCCTCTGCCCCGAGTTGCAAACACCACGCGGGTGAAAGCGAGGTGGCTGATTTATGCTCCAGACAGCCGAGTCTCTCCTCTCTACTCTCACCCACACTTGAGCACCCATCCTGGGCTATAAAGTCAGCCTGCTCCGGTGCTCGGCTGTCCTGCTAGAGGCTGTTCTTAAGGATTTAAAATACATTTCCAAAGTAATTTGCCTAAAACTGCTCACAAAAAAGTCTGGAGCTTTGACGCACAAGCCAGACAATTGTCTTTACGGCAATATGCACTAGAGCTCATGGGAAATGCAGTCTTCATTCCGGCAAAACATGAAAGTTCCTCGGAGTACCTTTAAGGTGTTAAGTGACTAGGAGCATTAATTCTGCTCTGCCAATTTCATATTTTTTAATGAAAATTGGCCAGTGATAATTGGCAGCCAATTATTGGGGGCATCCCTACTCTTACTATGTGAAATGAATTGCCACAGGTTCCTCCTCTTTATTTTTGCTCAGTGAAATGCTGCCAGATGTGACATTTAGACCCTTCAAAGTACTGTTTCATATCTGGGGCAGAAGGCATTTGGAATTAACATGATTAAACTGTGGTAGCCATTTTCGGCACGTGTGATATCTGTCAGTGTTTTATCGTCAGGAAGTGTGGAATCAGGGCAACACTGACAGTAGAATGCCAATGCCGTTCTGTTTGAAAGCCACTGGTAACTGAAACACTACATCATTACTCTTTAATTGAATTGGAGTTGTACTATTTATCCTTGTTATTTGCTGGAACAACAGAATTACTTCTCATCAATGTGGACCTGTCAGCAATAGAGTGAGTAAGTGGGGGAAGGGGGTTTAGAGGGAGAACGGAGACGGAAAGGATGAGTGAGTGAGGTAATGAAATTCCCGCGTGCATGGCTTGTCCATCCCCGAGCTCGGCACATTAATGAATGAGCAGAACTCGCCTGTCACTCTGGAATTGCAGCACACACACAACAATAGCCCCTTCCCTGACGATGAGCGTGGTGCAGGAGGGCTTCAATTTGCTTCTCCTCTCCCACAGTGCTTGGCATTCAGCAGAGCGTTCCTTATTCAGAGAAAGCATCCGCGGCAAAATAAAACTAGTGCCATCTGCTCTATCTCCCCTTGCTTCCTGCCACAAAGCAGATGATTATCAACTGGAGCCTGCTCAGCTTCAGCGGCGCACTGGAGCATCTCAGCCAGCAACCAAAATATCAACTGTTTGAATTTGGAAACTTTTGACAAGTTGCTTACTTCCTGTTTTGCACTTTCTTTGTAATGTGTTTGTTTCTCGGCATACATGAACCATTGGCATTTTATGAAGTACTACACACTTTGAAAATACCACACATAATTACATTTTACGTAACAGTCTGAATGCTGTATTCTCCATTGTTAGCAGAAATACCATGGTGATAATGGGCTGCACTGTGTCCAGTAACAGCGCTGTGCTTTGAAGCCTGACATTTTGTCTGTTTCCTGCTCTGTTAGCTCGGACACACAATCACTGCCAGCGGATTGCCAGGAATAAGAGAGGACAGTTGAGATGGACACCACAGGGGTCCATTCATACCCTGTGCTTGGCTTTATGAACAGTGTGTAACTCAGAGGGCCACTGTGTCTCCTATAGTGAAGTGATACACACCAGCACACTTATTAGCTGCCGCAGCAACACTTGAGGACTGAGGATGTCTTAGGAGAGATTTACGTTCTTCAAGATAAGTCTGGCATTATTTTTTATTTTTGATGGTCAAAAGATCAAAATGAACATGGCTGATCCTACTAACAAATATTATGCCTGTAGCCAAAGCCTGATCTACTGGAGCTTGCCCCCCAGGGGCCGTACAGCTGCATTGTTGTCCAAAAAGAATTAAAAACAAATTGGTGAGCCACACCATTGCACTGGGTGACATGTTTCCACATTACCAAGAACACACACAGTGTCCATCCTGTAGGCAGTGCCTTACTGCTGTAACACCCCACAAACACGCCAAATCCACAGCTGAAAATAGTCCACAGTGGCCAGCTGCTCAAAGACATGATTTGATCTGTTTTTGTTTTCATTTGGAACCAACGGGCTTGAAACTAAGTGCCACAGAAAGGCTGCAAGAATTAGGCAATTCACTGAAGCTCTGTTGGTTTTTCACCAGCTACGTAGTGTTGGTGCATTTACACTTCTGTACAGCCTGTAACCCCTCTATGACTTGTTTGTTTGGATGATAATGGAAGACTGCAAAGAATCTGAGAGATTCCTCGGTGCAAACATCAAATGCAGCGTCATCCTCAGTGGCACTCGATGTGAAAGCTTTCTCTTTCATGCAGATTGGTGGCATTCTCTTTGCTTGTCACCCTCACACTGTTTGAGACAAGTGTATGTCCTGCCTGTCATTGTACATACAATGTCCACCCTATCACAAAATGGATTTTCAATAGAAAAGGCTCCCTTCCCTCCACCCTAATCCGATTTGCAGCCTATTTGTATGCCTTATAAAAGGCTTTAAGTCTGCCGCTTGGCTTGGCTAGGTTTTTTTTTACAGTGCAGATCTGGGAGACAGAGATGATATGAGGACAGAGAGAAAGCGGAGCGTAGATAGAAGAATAGAGATGAAGACATGGGGAGACAGAATCTAACCCAGTGAAGCAGCCTCGCCAAGTGAGAGAGACAAACCAGCATGTTGACAGGAGGACACACAGTCACTGCATGATCTACACTGGCTCTCCACTGCTGCGGGTTTTCTCCCAGACCGGGAAGCTTTAGCTGAATAGCTTAACCAATAATTTATCTACCATTCATATGAGAAATGAAACACATACCGACCGACAAAAGCACACATTGGAAACACACAAAGGTGCACAAACAGAAAAACAGAAACGGGCAAGATTACAGACGAATCATATGAGGGGATTTCACAGTGAATCAATTATCAGTGCTTCCATCCGTGTCTGGCAGAATCATGCTACGAGGTGAGCTGAAAGGATGGGAGGCTACAGGGATTAGAGCCCACAGTAAGGAGTAGGAGGAACAAGATGGTCACAAAAGGAGTAGGATGACCAAGCCCTCAGAGAGACTGAGTCTTAAGACAGGTTAGGCTTTGTGGAAAGAAAGCTGTGGACCATAAACAGTAGAATGGCTTATTTTGTAGCAGCAGCTTCGACAAACTGCAACACCTCATAACCTCTTTATGTTCTGTGTTACACTGTTGTCCCTCCATTTGATAAGACCAGGTGAAAGAGCCCAGGCCGGTCCCAACAAGTCTCCAGCTGTCACTGTTTGTGTTATTGGTGGAACTGGAGCAGCTTTGCTCCAAGCCATGAGAACACAGTGCCACCACTTCCCCTGCTTAACACTTGATGTGTGTGTGTGCGTGTGTGCGTGCTCAGGTGACTGCACATGTGTGCAGACACAGTGGGAATGCAGCGCTATTTGCATGAGGTTCACATTCATTAACAGTTCATACTAGAGAGCATAATTAAAAGCTTGCTGTGTTTGTAATTACCCTGTAACACCTGTTTCCCCTCTGCATGTCTCCTCTGGCCACAATGTAACACTCACTATCACATCTCTTATAGGTGATGTGAAGGCTCAGAGGCACAATTTATTATTTAAAATTAGATGAGATTCATAAAATTGAGATTTGACTCATTAAATCAGAGGAGTCATTAAATGAGATCAGAACAATGAGGCACATTGAGGCAACCCAAAAGCGATGGAATTGCAAATGGCAAAGGACACAAATATTTAAATGACACTAATATAATATTTATTCTGTTATTGCAAAACAAAACAAGCAGCCTAATGGAGACATAGTGAAAACAGTAGCACGCTTACAGCCATTTCATGTACATGAGTGATATTTTTGTTTTCCTCATTCCTCTGTGTGTATGTATGTATAGTATAATTTATGCAAATATGTGTAAGGTCATGAAGCATTTCAGTCAGCTCAGTGGTCAGCCTGACGGGCAGTGACACCTTAAATTCTGTATATATAAAGAGATACAGCACTGACAGCAAGGGACAACTCGAAGAATTTAGTGTGAGACACTAGCGGGCCGGTCTGTTGAGTCAGAAGACCCCCAGGGAAAGGAAAGAGAGTAAGAACAGTAGAGTTAGGGGAGTGGGGATGAGCAGCAAAATGATGTTTCATTAGCTTAGGCATTATTCACCAGGGTAGCAGTTCTTCTGGGCTGTAAATTCTCTATCTGTCCCCATATGTCTGAGACAGCCAGGGGCGAGGACAGGTCGGGAAAGAGAGACGTTTTAAGGCAAAAGGAATTGATGTGGACGAGAGTCCTAGATGGGCACAGTCTTTAAATTTGTACTAGCAATAAAAGAAGAATGGTCAAAATCTATACAGCAGAGGCCCAAGATATCATTGTCCAAAACATTAAAACTACACTTCCCATAGTGCAGCTTGTTAGCATCTTTAATAGCATCAAGCATTTAGCATCAAAGTTAATATTGACCATGTTTTGTTATTGTTAGAGTATTCTTATGTGGTGTTTGGTATTCTGTTTTTGAATGATGTAGTGTTGGTGACTCCGTCCGAGCCGTACAACATGATTTTTAATTGGTCACAGTAATACTGTATATGTCGGGAAAATGTGGAGGAGGTCTAATGGTATCAAAATTTGGATACCATCCAACTCTAGAGCACAGTTAGTTACTCTGATTTCTTGTACATTTGCAGTGTCCATCATCAGGGTTGTCAGTGACAGTGAAGTCTTCTCAAAGCCTTTAAGGTCAAAGATGGATGAGTAATGACTAGCCTGCACAATTAACCAATGGATAATGGGTTCGACTGCCCACCTTCCTCCTGATCTGATGGCTTTGCGAAGCAAAGCTCGGTAATGACACTAGTTTTATTCAGGCCACAGTGGGAATTTCTTTCAGCTGTCTAGCATGATAATGACCATTTGGCCAATTTTCTCTCTTTTATCAGGCATAAGCTCCTTTTTTTTTTTTATCTGAAACTCAAAATGTCTCTTCAAGGTAAAAATGTCTCCTTATGGGGTATAATTTAAGGCTGTTCACACTAAGCTGACTACATTTTAAAACACATCTCCTCTTCCACCTTCCATGTGAAGATGGTGTTTTTCACACCTCAAAACAGCTTTTTTAAACATTTTTAACAGAGAGGGGATGAGTCTGAAAATGTCATGCTGATGGAGAAAATAAAGCTTTTCCGAAACGATGATATATGCCTTTACAACCACAGTTGGGAGCTGTGCTGCACAAATGTTGAGAAGTGAACTTCTCTGACACCTCCAGCTCTCTCTGCGATCGCTCATTTTGAATGCCAGCACTGCAGAGTGCAGGTTTTCTCGGTTACACTGAAACACAGGATAAGACCCTGGAGAGCAGGAGGTGACAGGCTGTGGTTACCAGGCAGTGGTTGTAATGCACAGACTTGTTGTTTGCCTGAGTAGAAGAGGAATAAAAACAGATTTATTTGTTTTCGATGGCATTTGTGTGTCAGTGCGAACAGAGATTTGTCAGTGACTTAAATGAGAATGTGACCAGTGCTCCGGTGTAAACTGTTTTTTCAGTTTGTTTATTGCTGTGATCACATCCCAAACACCCCCTCATGAGGCATCTTATGTTTCAGGGCAGGTGTTTTGTACCTTCAGTATTTCATGTTTGCCTTGCTATGAGCAAATGAGATAAACCAGGGACAAAACAGCACCAGAGGTGTGGCGTGCCAACAAGGTCAGCAATTAAATTTGTCTGAACAGACTCGATGCCTTTCATATTACCAAGTAGCTTTGGGAGACAGCCATAGTCATTGTTTATCTTTGCGTGTGTGGTGGTGGGGGCGTCAACATTATAGAGGCAATGAAAAGAAAATTTGAATACAAAATTTGAAAAAAGCTTAGAGAGTGACCCCACTTTGAACCAGGGTGTGTTTATCTTTCATGCTGATGGAGGAAGGTGTGGAGAGGTGCCCCAGGAGGCCACAAGGGAGACATGGCGAATAGGCAGGGAGGGGGATAAAGCAGGATCCCCACACAAAGCCCAGCATTATTTTAGTGGCCCCCCTCTTCTGTGGGAGACTTGGCTGAATGCGCCTCTCCAGGAGCACTACTCAGTCAAGGCAACAGTGCTCAGCTATTCATTTATCTGAATAACAAGTGGAATGAGGCAGAGAACGAGGAAGAGACAGCGCAGGTAAGGAAACGCTGTCTGTACGCAGGCAGAGATTAATACTCTGTCACACGAAATTCAATAGATGAAGCCCGGGCTCCATACTGAACATGTGCCACTGCTGGGTCATCAGTCTAAACAGGAGTGCTGGTCTGACCAGTGGTGAGGTTATAAAGAGGCGTAAAGCTGTAATCCTGTTGGGGGGCTCCCTGGGATTTGATGTAAGAGCTTTCCTCTGCACTCTTCCTTCACTATAGATCCTGTTGATGTTGCAAATTGTTTTAGCCTCTTGGCTCGGCTGGCATCTCCCTGGCCTCCCTCACTTCCTACATTAAGCTGGCAGCAGTACAGGAGGAGCTGTCCTACTTCTAGCCGTCTGTGCGTCTTTACACTGTTTTGGTGTGTTGCATCTGTGCTTTGACTTTTAACAAGCACCTTACTTGTGCTAATATTAGAGACATTAAAGACACCCTGCCTTCAACAACATGTATTGTACTCCCTTGTGGTCTCATCTTTATTGGAAGATCTCGTTTTGCTGAGTTGTAGCCTTTCTTTAAAAATCTCTCATAAGAATCCTTAAAGAAGCACTCCTTTCCAGGTCGATGTGTGCTTAAACACCCAGGTGAAGACTGCTGAATTATTCTCCTCTAGTTCTCTCACATCAAAGGACGATTTTTATCAGTTACTTTGCAGTCGCCTCTGGCCATGTGTTTAAGCACCGCCACAGCCAGTAGAAAGTTCTGTCAGCTGCTTGAGAACTCCATAATGTCTGCAGATGTAGCTGCATCACTCAGCTTGGCTGCAGCCACTTCCATGAGGCCCGACACTTGCACAGCGTCCTTATTGCAGCCCCATGCCTGCTCCCTGCGGCCTGGGCGCCTGTTAGTACACTGGCAGGGAACAAGCGCTTTAGCCCACCTAAGAACAGGTGATCCTTCACAGATGGAAGAGGCTGCACCCAAGGGAGTTCACGCTCTATCGTTTGCATCTTTGGCTCATAAATCTTTTATAAAGGATGTCAGTTTTGCTTACACAGAGGGGAGGCAAATGCCCCTCAGGACCAGGATGAAATACAGGTACAAAAGGATTCTGCAAGCTTTACTTGGTTTGTGTGTCTGCTTGCTTGTGTGGGAGAGAACTACTTTCTTTGTGTAACATTTTGTGCAACTATTCTTGATCCTAATTTGGTGCGTGTTCCCTCTTAAATGTGCTTATCATGTGTTACAGCATATTTACCATACTAATGGCTGCGGCCATTCAGATGCAAATGAGTAAAGGCTGTTTGGAATGTATCCAAATCCCCCCTCGCATTACACTGGATTCCTGAATCACTTAGTTTGAATATGTATTCTAACCCAAGTATTAGCAGTGTGGCAGCAGTGTGTGTGCGCCTTTTTTCTTTCTTGGTGACATATTTAGATTCGCATGCATTTAGTTGAAGACAAACAGGGTGACAAAACAAATTCCATTTAAGATGCTTAGCAGTGTGCAAATGCAAAATCCAGCCTCTGTGTCCGTCTCTCCTTCACTTCTTTGTCTCTCTCTCTGTCTTTGTTCTTAGTTTTTTTCTCCCCGTCTTTAAAAGGAGTGATGGCTCATGGACTGTCTGCCGTATCGTAGCTCTAACTGCTTATGACATCAGTGCTGTTTGCTTTGATCTAACCGTCTCTGGCAAATTGCTTTTTCTGAGGCACGGCAGCAAAATTTAACACATTTAATATGAAAACAGGCCTGTCAGGATGTCACACAGATGCTCAGACACACACGACCAGCTTGTCCTGTTCTCAGCATTTTGTCAAAACAACGCTGCTGAGTTGCACTTGGCCTTTGTAACCCCTGCAGTTGTTTTGGTTTGTCGCTGATGTCAAACATATTTCAAGTATTGTAGCGTTGGTCAGCCCAACAGTATATGTGAATGAGGCCTGTAGAGGATAATACCAGTCGATGCAGAGAGCAGTATCCATCTTCATAATGAAGCCCCACAAACAAATAAGAGCGAGGATCTGAATATCAGCACGTATGAGATGGACTGTGCTGGATCATCATGTAAATGTCAATGTGCTTCTATGCGTGAGGAGAGCCAGCAGCTTCCCATGATAATTTCCACCACCCTGAAGTCATTGTTTCCACGTAATTGTATTTGTGCAACTTACCTGTTTGCTGGGGGAGTGATACCAGCTCTGTAAATCAAATTATGCCGTTTATTCCTCCACTAATGAGTGATTTAATGATATAAGTGTCCAGGGCTAATGCCAACCTACGGCCAAAGGGAAGCAGCGTACCACTTCGGCCGACTTCCCAGCCAAATGAACGCCATTATTGCTTGTGTGCTGCATGAGTGGAGATGATGAACAGGAATTAATCACAGCGTTATTTCCTCCAGACTTCTGTGTTTGTTTCCTCGGTTTCTTGATGTTCACTGCACTCAGCTCTATCTGTCCGGCTGGATCTTCAGCTCACTATTAGTTATCCATTCAGTCTTCCCTCGTAATGTCTTCCGTTCTCGTTCGCAGCCTCTCTCTTTCTTTGCTAATCTCTCCAGCTATCTGTTCATCCATCAAAATTACCATTTTTTTCCCCCCATGTAATAATGTTGTGCCTCATAGTCAGATATGGGGCGAGGAGGTGAAAACACATCAGCCATGTTCAAGATGGACTTTAGTTACTTTACTGGGATATTGCAAGCCTTAGGCCGCTCATGGCATGCAAATAAACTGCCACCATGTGAGGACGAATGCAGTGCTTTATAAGCATAGTTCCCTCGAGCTTTTCAATGAAATTTTACTCTTATTATGCCTTTACTGTTCGCCATGGAATGATTAGCAAACATGCAAGTTTCAGATCAACATTTGTGTTTGAGAGAAGTTTCTGGGGTCTGGTAGTTCAGCAACTTGATCAAGTGGATGGGACTAAAAAGTCATTTTTCACTGTCTAACCTTAAAGCAACAGAAAGGGGGTTCAGTAATACATCTTTTTCTCTGTTGAACTGAAAGGAGAGTGAGAGTAAATGACTATCGATTGGCCAGCTGTAGGGTTGGGGTTTGCGGCCTGCTAACTGCTAGTCTGGCTGAGTGGCTATTATTAGCATTGCTCAGCATGTCATGTACGGCCCAGGTAAGTGGCTGTCCCTGACAAAAGCTGTTTGCCGGCCCAGTCCATTATCTGTGGGGAGCAGGATGACCGCTGGGCCTCACTGCTAATATGCAAGGAGATGCTTATCAGTTCAAATTAAAAAGAGGCCCTCCCAGAGACCAGGGGATGTAATTGTTTTTGACAAGCCCCAGCCCCGCAGCCATGAACCCTCCAGGGAGGAAATGGATGGAGCTCTTTACATGCGTGGAGGGGGGAGTGTGAAGGCTGAGTGGGGCGCCAAGTGAGATGGCCCTCTCCTCACATTCCAGTGGGTTGATATTACGGTTAATGTGTTTGATCTGAGGCTCTGTCACAAAGATGTAGATGAGTTTCCTGTTTCAAAGTGTGTGATCTAATGTGACATAATCAGTTATGTTATCATGACACAATGAAGATTGAACTGACAGTTTAGTTGTTATAAAGTCTGAATGATTGTTAATCATTTCTGTAAATTTTATGTATTTTATAAGACAGTTGGTTTGTGAGGAGAATAAAGTAACAAAAAACATGGTAACTGTATGGCATGGCTAATGGCTGAACCAGGATCAGCTCTTGCAGTCTGGACATGTCTGACTCAACTATCCATGAGGAACAAAATGGAAAATTACCTATAATTTTCCTGACATGTTTATGCATTAGACAGATGCAGCGGAGCAAATAAATTGAAAAGACTGTACCTGTGAAAACATTTCCATCTAAGAGGGAGCAGGTTTAAATGCTATCACACCGCACTGTCATGGCAGCTGTGTGAAAGAGTGTGTATTTAACAGATGACCCTCATGAATAACCATTTCTATTAGTCTCAGAGAGGTCCAACACTTTTCAAATGTTGTCCTTGCAGCATTTGCACTTGAAATAAATACAAAGTTACAGAATCAACATGTTGCTTCTAGAGAGTTGTTTTTTAATGTGAGTGTTGCTCGTCTACCAAGTCTGCAGCATGTCTGCCAGACATGCTCCTCTCCACAAGTGTCTTGTAAAGGGACTTAAACCTTTGTGATCTGATATCTCATAGTCAAATAGTAGAAATGCGAGAAAAGAAAAATGTGTGTCCAGACCTCTGTATCCACTTCTGAAGGGAGACAGTGTCATCTGTCAGATGGCCAAGAAAAAGTGTCACCTCACGTCATGTGAGAAGGTGGACGGCAAAAAAAAAAGGCAAGAAAAATGCAGTCTGAGAAATTCCTTCCATGGTCCGACACCTGAGCTTGACAGGTTGTGTGTGATACATTTGACAACCACAGACACAGTTATGCACATTTTTCATAAGTATCCCCACTCACATCTATCTGCACAATCATAGAGCTAAGACAGATCAGGTTCGTTGACATGAACACCTTTGACAGTCCGTCCCTCAGGGAGATGGGTTTACTAATTGTTGGTTTTACGGACTATTGTACACTCCATTTGCCAGTATTTATTGCACAGGGAGACAGAGAGATAACTACAGCTGGTGCTCACAGAGACGGGACAAGAATGGTATGGGTCTCGGAAGATTGCACATAAGTGCTGTTTCAGGTGTTGCTGTAGAATTACAAAGGAGAGGAGCAGCGGGTGTTCACATTGGAAGAGACAGACAAAAAAAAATGACTCCAACATGCACAATACCATAATGATATAGTCATCATCATAGTATGCTGTAGCTTTTCAGCTTTAAGTCACCGTATAGACTATCTTTGGATTTCAGTGTTGACGCATACAGTACTTCATTTTACAGCCAGTGCTCGTTTTAATTTACTTTCCTTGCTCCGTTGCCAAAAACAGACCCAGGTTTTTGCATTTCCTTGGAAATGTTTGTTGAAGCTGCTTTTGCATTTGAGCCATATGGTAAAGTCCTGCTGCAAGCTGTTCAGCCAAACATGAATACAAAAGTTAGGTACCTAGAGACATCATTAAGGCTGAGGAGGGGTGTTTGAAAGTTTGCACAGCTTTGAATTGAACATACTTGTTGATTTTTATACCTCCACGCCGGCAACAGCCGCACCTGGGGCTTTGTTTTAGATGAGCTCCAAATGATGACAGGCGACGACACTTGATGAGTTTCTAAATAGTACGTATGACAAAATGAAATGCCCAGCAATGCAACCTAACATTTATGGTGCATACACACAACCACAAACATACACAGATGCACAGATAAACACCCACATGTAAACATACACACCAGACAGTTTCCCTAACAGTCAATCTTGACACAGATCTGAAACCAATTTAATATCTGTCATGTTCCCATTAAAATCAAAGCGTTAATTACACCTTATAAAAAGCCCGTCATGTTTCATAATCCCACAAGCAGCAACAATTCAAACTCAATCAGCCACCCAGATCTAGCCTTGCATTAGTGCACTGTCAGTCTGTAATTGGTTGTCCATGCTGGGCACAAGGCTGCCAGTTCAAACATGTTTACTATTCCCTATCTAGATCTTATATCTGACCTTGAAGGTTTAGAGGCTCATTCTTTCTCCTGGCAGCTTGGTGTAAAGGAGGTAGTGGGCTGCCACCGTGCCAGAGGACAAGTGCTCTGTGCTACACCCAGTTGAGATGCAGATCACGTCGGCCTGCTGTTGGCTGGCTGGGCAGACAAGTTCTCACACATCTGACCTGTTTTTTTTTTTTTCTAACTTCATCTGTTTTCTGTGCTTCCTGTTCTGTTTCTACCTATGCCGGTCGTTTATTCCTGAGTGTCTTTGTCATTAGTTGTCACATAATCCCGTCAGACCACCTGTACAAAGGACAGAGAGGAAATGCTGTTTCTAAAGGACCAGTTTCTGGTGGTAGGAGCCACCTGGCCTCTCTGTCAGATAAGGCTCATATGTAAGATGCATGTTAAAAGAAAGCACAGCTCCACTATCAGCAGCTACAGGGCAGGGATCATGTGTACAGCACATCATCTCAATGTGTGTGATGTCCTCAGGACCACCAGAGTGAGAGTCAACTTCACCAGTGTATCCAGTCAGCTGTAGTAACTTTGGATGGCCAGAGACCATTTGTCCTGACATTCATGAGAATTATCAGTGTCCAGCCTACTGTTCCTATGATAGCATGCTAGGCTAGCAGGTCTGAGCTTCTTACTCCCTGTGGTAGAAACTTTGTTGCATAACAATAACAAGTATTGTAAACTGGAATCATTATTGTATATCTCACCAAAATAAGATTAAATCAGTCGGG
>OMNW01014151.1:6599-18875 GCA_900303245.1 Selene dorsalis
AGGAGGAGCGCTCCCGGGGGAGGCCGGCTGTAACCCGGCCCGCAGCTGCCATGGCCGGTGTCTTTCAGCACCAAGGACGGCGCCGCGCAGGGGGGGCGCGGAGATTAAACTCGGTCACCTCGGAGAGGAGAAAGTCCGAGTTTGTTGCGACGAGGAATTAGAGACATCTTTCACTTATATTGATGAGAATGTTAACCTGCGCCTGGCCAGCCCCGACACAAGTTGCAGAAGCGCTCACAGACCCGTGCGCAACGGCGAGCCGTGCTCCGAGACCTTCCCGGAGCTTTCCTTCATGTCCGAGGACGATCTCTCCTTCGGGGAGGGCTCGGGAAGTTCTATAGACTACGGCTTTATCAGTGCGGTCACGTTCTTGGTGACTGGGATCTCCTTGGTGATCATCTCCTACGCAGTGCCTCGTGATGTGGTGGTGGACCGTGACAGCGTGTCAGCGAGAGAGATGGAGAAGCTGGAGATGGAGAGCGCCCGGATAGGTGCCCACCTGGATCGGTGTGTCATAGCGGGGCTGTGCCTGCTCACGCTGGGCGGCGTGGTGCTGTCCACGCTGCTGATGATCTCCATGTGGAAGGGGGAAATGTACAGGAGAAAGGTCATCGCTTATTCCAAGCGCTCGGCCAAACTCTACGGCTCCATCAGCCTGAAAACTAGATCCAGTCCCAGCCACTCATCCGTTCATTTGTCCCTGGAGGAGGAAATGGAGGAAACTTTAACTTAAAAAGCTGCTTTGCTTATAAACCTTTTGTGTATAACAGAGGAATTAATGCCATCCACACACATTCTCTAACACGTCATAGCCTAAAAGTGTATTAAAAGTGTAAGTCTGCAGCATTTTGTGTCGTGTAGCAATCTAGATCAAGTATACTGCCATGTATCCACAGGCAGGCAGCATGGACAAGAAGGCACTCTGATGAAAAGTGAGCAACAGCAAGAAAAACACCATTATGATGTCGGATTGTTTGCAAATGATTTAAAATGGCACCACACCATAAAAGTAAGCTTTGTGTCACAAACACTGGTTCACGTTTTTTTGCTTTTTTTTTTTTTTCTACATAGGACGCAGTGTCTAAAAGCTTCCATTTATTATTGAGCCTATTCATATTTAATGTGAATGTTTCCAACAGCAAAATTGTGCACAGACACATTTCAGGAAGTAAGGCAAATGTGCGTCCCCAGGGCAGGAGAGTGGGCGTAAGGAGGGATTTATGGCTGTCCCTGTCCACTATGATGTGGGAGAATCAGCTCAGTGGTCCACATGGTAATATCCAGTGACAGTCCCTCTCTGGTGCAGTGCTGAGGTAAGCCAGTAAGCCTGGCGTCGTGCATCTGAGCCAAAGCTCCACGTCGGTTTGATTGTACTCAACAATTTGACTGCATTCGACAGTGCTGACATGCACTGTGCACCCTCCTCGGCTCTATGTTGATCCTCTCTGCTCTTCTTCCCCTTCATCCTCCCAAGTCTCTGCCTCAGGGGACTGTTGTTTTTTTTTTTTTCTTCCCTGAGAGTTATTGCTCTCTTCAACCTACAAACACTATAAAAGTGTGTGGGAAGGGTCTTGGATGACCACAACCAAGTGCTTCAGACATTTCAAGGTTGATAGGCCTTTCCTTACCCATCTCCTTTTCTCTCTCTCTCTCTCTCTATGTGAGGATGGACTTAGGAACACCTAATCGCACATGAAAGAGTTGCTCTACTTCCAAAACCTTAAGCCACCACTACTTCAAAGAGCAAATTACTCCTCCAAAGTGAGGTATCATTCTTTTCTAAAAGGTCATATTCGATGCTATCATGATGATTTGCTGACTAAAACACTGTGAGTCATATAAAGAGCTTAAGAAAAGAGGTTTATCATGTGCAAACTTGCTACAAATGAATGTGCTAATGCCCCCACGAGCAGACAGGTTACACACAAACTTTCTTGTCTTGGCTGAGGAAAACTTTAGCGTCTGTCTGAATTACGTTCATGTATGAGCAATCATACATACATCACTGGTTATTATTATTACAGCCAGAGGAGGCCTGCAGAAAAGGATGAAGAATGCCATGCGATTCTCTTGAAAAACAAAGTCACTTTTTTCCATGTACAGGCTTCCCTGTAAGGCTCATAAATCATGCATGAACCACTACAATTCCTCTGTATTTGCATATATTCATATACAGAGCCAGAACGCTGAATTCTGCAAGACATGTGCTAATGACTCTTATGCGGTGTCAGTGTGTTACCTTGGTTTCTTGTCCTTTCATTTTCCAGGGCTGCGTGACCTTATTTCCAGGCTTACATTCAGAACAACATGAGTCAGACTGTCTTAATGAGATGCGTAGGCTGATTACTCCATGGTAAACAGCTCCGGGCCACACCGCTGCTTAGCTTTCATTCAGTCACATTGCTTCCCTGTGTGCTGTCACTGCAAATACATGTAGTAAGTGCCAGTCAGTCGGTGTACAGACAGAGGAACCAGGGTTTTTTAAGTGAGAGGACAGAATCAGTAGAGTCTGATAAGGTACTCAACCAGCTCTATCATTCGAAACATCATTTTGTTACAGCAGTGAACTAATGCACGCATCTATAACCCTGGGAAGAAACATCCATTATATATTTTTTAAAATGGCAGTAAAATGTCAAATGATGAGATTTCCAGGAAGGGTAATAAAAATTAATGATCAAATGAGGCAATGTTGTGCTGTTCTCTTCACATGCGCTATAAATCCACAATCAGTATTACAGATGTGAAAGTGATATCTCATTTAGCAAGCACTCCTGATGTTGTTGGCTGTGGAAACATATGTGTGACGCCCCAAATTCATTTCTTCCCACTTCCTTTCTTTCAGACTTGGCAATATATTCATGTAAAATTAAACTTATTCAGAACATGAATGTAGTACCTGTGCAAAAAATGATGAATGTAAATATTGAGTAGTTATTTTGAACTTAGTAATGGCCATATTACACATGTAGTCTGTCAGTACATCATTGTCGAAGTCATATTCAGAGGTGGCGTCATCTGTGAGACTGTCACTCTCAATACATAGAGGATCAGAGAGCCTGGAGGGAAACCATTAACACTGCAGACTTCAAACAGACTCATCTGCAGCATGTAATGCACTACTACACTGTAGGTTTTTAGACATATACTACACCCCCCCCCTCTCTCTCCTATTCCATCTTTATCCACCCTCCTTCTCCTTTCTGTCCTCCTCCATGGTTGGCACCGTGCCTCATAACCAACACCAGGCTTCCCCCTCATACAGCCAACTAAACGTGTTTGGGGGATTTAATCAAGGATTTGCTTGAAGCGACAGCATTTTACACGCCAAGCTCAAGTGTATTTCCAGAGGTTTCATGCATAAGCTCTTTATCCTTGAGCAGTGCACAGCTAAATCACCCCTTATTGATATTTGGTTGGCTGCTCCGTAAGTCGATCCCTTCAGGTAAGGCCGAGGAGCAGCTGAGCTGCTGCCATCAGCTAATTTCCCAAAGGTGTTATTACACTCCCCCAACTTGTCAATGATAATTCTGTACGCGTGTGTGTGAGGGAGAGAGAGTGAGAATAAGAGTGTAAGAGTGTTTCTTCATATGTCTTTGCTCAGGTGTTGGATGGATTACCCTAGATTAAAAAGATGCTGACCTAAAATTTCAATTTCAGACCATTTGTGTGAAGACATGTGTCCAGCAATAGTCAGAATAAGCCTCTCCACCTTGGGAACAACATGGGTCTCTGAAAAATGCAACCAGAGGGCAACATAATGTGAAAATAACATATATGGAGTAGAGTTGAAGGAAGGAGGAGTTGAAGATTTTGGAAAATGCATTTATTGTAATGTTAGGCTACAGGCATCATCTTCATCAAACTTCAGGTTTAATCATCAGTACAAAAAGTAAAAATCTGCATTAGAAAATACAAGACACAAGCCTTAGCTTTGAGGTTGCTATTAACGCAGTTCACCGTGGTTTATTTAAGCAAGAACTGTCCAGTGACTAAACTCAAAGTCCTGGTGTGAGTCATCAATGGTAGGTGTAAGATGAAGATCACAGTGGTGAGGAAACTGAAAACACTTTTGGATCAATTTTGGTTGTATTCAGCAGCATGAGTATTGTAGTACTTAGACTCATCCACCATGACAAGATGACAGATAAAACTCAATTTGTATCAATTTGCAAATGATTGAAACTGGTGGCCATAACATAACCCTATACAACTGCTGTCATCCTGTGCTAGACATTAGAAACAAACTGGGAATACGTTATAACGAAACCCTTCTGAAACCAGAGGCCATGTTGCAACTCTTTTAACACATAATTTCTTGTCTGTTAAATCTATCCAAAAAAAGCAGTGAAAAAACCACAACATTTCGTTTTTTTTCGTGAGTGCAGTGAGGTCCTGTCTCCAGTGGATGCTTGGGAATGGAACAGCAAAACTCCAAGGGGTCACTCAGGATATCTGACCCTGAGATCGTTCTGAACATAAAAGTGATTTTGTTATCATTGGCCAGAGCCAGGCTGTTTCCCTGTTTCCAGACATTCTGCTAAGATAACCTGCCTAGCTCAGCATATTTACCAAAATGTCACATGATTATTCCTACAATACATGTGCTGTGTGCACTCATGCTATAAGACAAAAGTAAAAAGAACATATTAGATATATTATTTTAAAATAATTTTGATATTATTTTGCTTTCTAAACAGGTAAATAAAAACTAAGTACATATTTCAATTTTTTAATTCTTTTATTTCTATTTTGTTTTCTGCAAGGAAGCCAATTATGAAAATTGTGTTGAGAGAAAAAAAAAGGAGGAAAAGTTTCCACTCCGATTGATTGTCTTGGAGGGGAAGTGTAAAGCCAAACTCTGCAGGGATATGACTTCATCCTTGGTTGCTCGTCCATAGCCGTACTCAGACAGGATATTTTTAGTCAATGTGGATTTTTGGAAAGCTCATTGTATTGTAAATGTCGTCTACATGGCTCAGGATGCACTTAGATAGGCTGTTTTACATTTAGCCTGCAAGAGCATCCCAGTTTAGCCTCACCCGTGCCCTTTCCTGTAGTTTCATTTTTTTTTTTAAATATTTCTGCCTGTGTGTGTTTGTGTGTGCTCTCTTTAAGTCAGTTTATTATTAGATACTCTGTCCTCATTGGTACTTTCTTGTCCTGTCCTTTTGCTTGTGTCATATTATTTTGCAACCCTCAGCGACTCAGCATTTTCCCCTACGTACGCTGCAAGACTGTAAGACTGAACAAAACCCTATTCTTACAAGAAAAGACCACAACTAGTGCTCCATGTCAAATCGATTTATATCTCTGGTCGACACTAAAACTGTCCTCAGAAGCGCTTTGTCACCGGCTCGATGGTCAACCTCACTGATGCTTCTTTAGCTGCCTCATCCCACAGCCGGCAATCAGGCCTGCCATAACCCAACATCAGAACGTCTGCAGAACCATTTCCTGTGTTGTACTTGGCACCTTAAAATCACTTCCTCAGATGGATAAACCATCAGTGCTTTGGCTGCTATGGTAGATCAGAGAGGAAATGAGGTGATCAGTTGAATCAATCTTACAGTAAAACCACTCAACTGCTTCAGGGAGACAATACAGGTTACATCTCTGTCCGTCTCAGCCTCTCAGATCATCCTACAGAGAATCTTTTGAATGGGCTTTTTGCACTGCCACCAACGTGGTAACAGTGGCTGCTTTAACAATAATATTACCATCATATTTTCAGTGGCCTCGTCAGCTTGGCCAATACAGTTAATGCAGATGTATTGCTCAAACAAATCACAAGCTCAGTTCACCTCTTGATCACCTCGCTGTTAAGCTCCCTCTGTTGTAAATCACACGGCCGTGCTGGGCTCCATTGATTTAATTTGTATCAAATTGCTAATGCAGTTATTTGTCATGCATGGCCTCCCGTATATACATGTTTCCCCCATTACGCTTATGCATTTACCTCTAATTACAGTAAATAAGCATTGCTTGCTTGTTTGCTGCAGTAAATACTGTAAATGGGCTAGCGTGTGGCTTCTAGACATGAGCGAGCCAAGAAAATAGCTTGTTTACATCTGAGCAACACAATGGAGTGGCATGCTGACAAAGTTGTGGATTAGTATATCATGTCTCTTTGTGTATTGCTTTCCTGCAGATGTTTCTGAAGTAACAGCTACATTATAGGTTGAGTTTAACCTCCGGGGAGCCAAGACTTAACAAACCATCCTCTACCGCAGTGGTTCCCAACCTTTCCCAATTCACGGCCCACTTAAAAATCTCAAAAATGTTGGCGACCCAAATCCAACCACATAACAATACAGAGAGCAAATAACATCAGGAACACACTGTTCACATTGCGTGAGCATTGATAAGCATTCACACAAGGGTTGGATCTCTGCTGCGTTGCTGCTCCTGCCAGCTCCATCTTTCAACATAGACTTGAAATTAGATTTTTCTGCATGACAAATTCATTTCTTATTTATAACAGCAGTGACGAATAGCCGTGAAAAAACATAAATAAGTTAATAGTATATAATATTACAATAAATAAGTTAAAATAAGTCAAAAACTTTGTTATATTTTTTCACATGCGTGTGCTGCATCGTGTTCAAATAGACATTGGCAGGTGGAAGGTGTCAGTTTTGTGTAACATTGCTGGTATGATGCAAGTTTGACATGAGCAGGTCTTTGATGAAGTCTTTTCTCTCTATGTCTAAATGTGCACAGCACCTGTGGAAAATAGGCAAGAGGGCGAATCTCAGATGAGCTGAGGGAGACACATGTCAGGTTGTACTTGGGCGTAGCATGTCAACGTAATAACCAAGCCAACACTTTGATGCAAATGTCCAGTAGATGCAACGTTTACCACACTCACCATCTGTGTTTAAAATGTTATAGCATGTTAAGACTTGGTAATAAGCACTGTAAACAACACAGGCTACAGCTGAGGTTGATGAAAGTCATATGTCAGAAACTGAAATATTGGATAACTTCACATTCGGACCTGGTCATGATACTAGAAAAAAGAAAGAAATTAAGATACAGTATGCGACATCTGAACAAAATGTTGTGCCAGTCAGATGCTTGATGAGATATTTCACTGCCCTGGCTCATGAGCATCCGTATGAAGGGTCCACCCAGTGGTTGTGGAAATATTTCAGCGCAGACTAAAGCTGTCACCAGTCTGACCAACAGACTGTGGAACCGACACCGCCTTCACTAAAGCTGTGCTGCTAGCTCAGCTACAAACAGCAAGAAACTGATGTTCCAAGTCTGGACACTGGCTTAGCTGGTAGTGACCTTTACACGGTCGTGATTGCCATGGTCATAGAGGAATGGGAAAAATGCCACTGCCATCATAATTTCATATATACTTCAACCAGAGTTGTTTGGCATTCAAGATTGCCATTTATCCAGAATGTATTCAGACAAAACTGTGGCTTGTTGGCCGCACCCTCAGAGGTTTCTGCCACCAAGACATGTATTTAGGACTACATGTCCAATCTGCTTGTGCACAATAATGTGTCTATTTGTGGCTACCAGCACCTCTAGACTCACAATCAGCTGTGTTTAGACTAAGAGCTGGGCAGCAGCTAGAGGATAGGCAGCAGATCAAAAGCAGGTGCTGCAGAGCAGATTGTCTGCGCTGCATTTCATTTGCCCCCAGTGTTGTGTTACCAGCGAGCATCGCACTGTTGAGAAATGATACAGGCCGGTGGAGGGAGCGAGCAGGATGTGGAGAGAGAGGACGCCAAAAGAATGAACACACACATGAGGAAAACACACTTACACATATTTTCACACGTGCATGTACACACTCAGCTATATGCGTGCATGGACTCTGACACACAACCTTTCAGCTAGGCTCAGCTACGGAGAGATATGAGTCATTTAATCGATCACTGTAGGAAAAAAAGCATTGCTATAAAAAACAGTGTTATATTACTGTTTAATCAGAATATTGTCACTGATACATCAACTATTTTAGCAAAGTAGAAGAAAATCAAATTGCAGTTATGTATATTGCATTTAATATTGCATAAGCAATAAGAAATTGTGGGATTTGAAAATAAGTATAGAGTAAAAAAGTAGTGCAGTTATGTGGGGAAGATAATGATAGTTTTCAACAACTGTTAAAAGATATTTAAGAAGAAGTTTGCAGAATAATTAATTTTCAAACCTACAAGAAAATAGAACAAATAAAACAGCAGGAAGGAACAGCAACAATTACTGAAACATAATCTTCCATATAGACATCAAATAGCAGAGTGGAAATGGCAGAATATGCATAACAAGATTTTAAAAAGCCAGTTTATAAGTGGTCTTGACTGAATGAAGACAAAGGCCTCTCGCCGAAACGTTGTCGTGAAAATAAACAAAAGACTCTTTTCTGCGCTTTGAGCTGAGGTCGCAGCGTTTTTCCAACTTTTCCTGCTTGACTGAAGATAAACAGAGGGAAAATTAAAAAGAAATATTATCACAGTTTGAATAAAGAAATAGAAACGGGTTTCCTAGAGGTCACTGACATATCTTTGCATCGCCCAATAATTATCTTCCATTGTTCTAAAAATAAACATATAGATAGGAATCTTCAAATTTATCATTAAACTAGCTTGGTACGAGTAACATTAGAGACTGGAGTCATGTTTAGTTGAACCACTTAAAACTCCTTCTGTATGTTCTGTAATACACTTGTGAATAGTAAAAACCTTGTTAGAATTAAAATTATATCAATTCAACAATATTGCTCTCAGTGTTCGTATTGTAGATCATGATCAGGAATGTGAGGAGCCAGCAGAAAATTCATCCTCATGAATCATTGCTTTGATTCATTTTATCCATTTGTACCAGTAGCAACTAAGCATGTGCATGCCTCAGAGTCTTCAGAGCAATAGCAGCTTAATAAGCACTGGGACTTATCACTTTGATTTCAATCACCCGTACTCATCGGTTTTACTATCTCCTACACTGCATCCTTCCATCTTTATGGCCGACTGCAGCCTGAAGATGGCAGCATTGGACCTCTCTTGGACCTCCAGTCTGAACCTGGAGCCTTGCACTGACTGCCCTGTCAGCATCAGGAGTCTGATGCTCTGAGAATAGGCTGTGTGAAATCTCTGGATTACAGCGCTGAGCTCTGTAAATCACTGTGGTTCTGTAAAAATGTACATGGTTAAAAGAAAAAAGAAATTACACGAATGTTTCTCTTTCTACTCTCTCTCTCTCTCTCTCTCTCACCAATGAATTCACTCCCCTACAATCTGCTTGCGTGCTCATGAGTATATGTATAAATGCAGGAACACAACTTCCTCTGTAGGTTTCCTCTTAGAGCCCGTCCTTCCCCAGTGTGGTATTGTGCAACATCTGGCTACAACTGAGTATTGATCTTGGCTGAGGTCAAGAAGAAGGGGTGGGGAGTTGGGAGGTGGAGGGGTTGTAGACTGAGTTAAGTGCATAGGTCTCTTTTAAGGACCTCTTGTTTGTCCCAGTGAGCATTTACCGTCAAGTGGTGCTCTAACATTCGAGGAGAGCGAGCGTTGGTCCCAGAGGAGATCAACCAGCCAGAAACTGAATAATTCATCCGAGCCCGTGGTGCCTCCTCACAGCACCATGAGTCTGGGATGATGAGAGGTTATAAAACACTCCTTTACCTTCAAAGATCTTCCACTTTATTCTTGACCTTCTCTCCCTCTAACCTCTGTCCTCTTTCTGTTGGTTTCTACAAATATTTTATCTTCCTACATGTCCACAGTTTCATCCTTTCTGTCGCTCATTTATCAGTTTTACAGTTTTTTTTCTGCCTTTCTGCATTGGCACTAAAAGTGTTATGCAACTGATATACAGATGATGATGATGCTCTAGATCTGATGTCTTAACATAATAATACCTCCACCCTGCTAACCCCCCCCCCCGCCTCCCTCCCTGATGCTTTGCTGTGAAGGGGGCTCTTTGCGGGAAACTCTATCATTCAATCGTATCTGCTCACATCTCAAGTTTCCCAGTGGCACAGCGCTCTGATGCAAGGCAGTGCATTCTCATCATCCTAACCTTCAAATTTGCTTTCCTACACCACCACCACCGTCACCACCTCATCCCCCCTCTCTCTCCGCATCTCTTCTCTCCCTTTCTCTCATATTTCCCTTTCCTATGCTCACCCACATCATGCTCCACCTTGCAATGATGCAGAGGAAAATCAGGTACGGAAAGTGACAGCATGGAATTGAAATAACGCACATGCACGTAATTGCTTGACCTAAAAGACCTCCATGTGGCCTATAAATCTGTCAGGCATGTCAAGCATGTAATTGTAGGGGTGTCTCTGTTCTGCTAATGATTTTGGAATTTTGCTTTGATAAAACTTTCCTCCTCTGCTAATTGATGCTGTATCCCCTCCTTCCCCTCGACAATACAAAACATGTGGGTCTGCTCAGGAACAGCTGTTAGTCCTCTTTCACAGAAAAGACAATGTCCCACTGCCAAGGTTTCACACTGAATGTCCAAACATCCAAAGTTAACATTGTTACAGTTGACTTTAGATACAGTGAGAAGAAGCAACTTAATTCTGTCCTAGTTTACTAACAGTGTAAAAACAGTGCCAAAGTCGTTGCTGATTAGCATGATGACATCATCAGAAACACTATGAACAGTCACATACACATTATAAAAATATAATATAATTTATTCAACAACAGAAGTAGTTTTTTTGTCTTACTTAATAAGTGAATAATTTATTCTTCTGCATCAGTCTGGTCTAAAACTCTGATTCTCACCCACATGAACATCAGAACCTGATCTAATAAGCAGCAGTTTGGACATTTCTAACAACAATCCACCAGTGTCCTTCTATTTAATTTTAAGTTGCAGCTTCACGTTTGTTCTATGAACCAACCCAGGTGATTCCTGAGACTATCATTGATTAGCTTGCAACAGAAAACAGACAAAATAAAAAGACTTATACAGGGTAACTTTAAATTGCCTTTCTCTTCTTGTCTCTTCTCGTCTCGGCTAGTTGCCTCCTCCTGCTCGAGCACAGTGCCAAAGGCTGGGGTGTACTTGCAACAAACCCATTCATACAAAGTGTGCATTCTTCCTCTGCTGTTACCTTAGTCATAGTGGAGAGGCTTGTGTGTCTCAAAGACCCTGAAAGCTATGCTGGAGGACGTTTTAGGTCCCACTAGGTTCAGACCATTAAGGCTGGAGTTAGGCGTGGGACCTGACAAAAGGCAGCGCTCTGGTCCCTGAGGTTTTGCAGTTGGATGTAGCACAATTATAAAAAAGCTGACCCCTAAAATGTCACGTAAGATTACAAGAATTATCTGAATTATCGTCCCTTATTCCATACGTTATTCCACGGATGGCAGTTGACAGTATTGATTCATCCATACACTGATCACTTTCAATCAGTGTGAACTTCAACTGCAAATTCTGCAAAGTAAGCCTGCTGTCACCCCGTCTGTGGACAACAAAAAAAGTTTTTTTTTCTTTTATTGCTTTTATGCTAAAGACAGACTGTAGATGATGTAATGAAGTCGTTGGAGTCAACAATGCACTGACTGGCCAATATAGATTAAAAGTCTAAATTCAGTGGCTCAACATAGTGCCGATACATTACGTCACCCCTTGTGTGCTGTTATTCATTTCTTGCAGCGTAATTGAAGCAGCCACAAATGATGTCATCTAAATACAGGACTTCCATTCAGAAGTTGTTTTGTTGCTCCCGTACATGACCGGGCGGACCAGCCCCATCACCATAACTCTAATAAATGGACTGAATATGGCGAGCTGAGAGCATACTTGGCCTCCGCTGAGGAGATTGGCAGGTGTTTGATATTCACTGAAGGCTACCCCCCTTGCGTCTCTGTCCCCCAGTCCCCTAAAAAGGCACGTCTGAAGTCTAAATTATAGACTACAAGACTTGGAACCTGTTGGGAACAACGGATGAGTCATCTTGGACAGACAGTGACGGAGGTGACTACCTCTAACCCATCCGCTCATGAGATTAATGACCTATCAGCCTGTTTATTGACACAAACAAAATGACTCCTCTTTACTTATGCCAAGGGTCCCTCTCGCTTTTTCTCTTCATCTCTGTGTAATGTCTTTCGCTCTGTCACTCTGTCCCCCTCTCTCGCTGGTGTGGCGGCCAAGGTTAGGGAGGCGCAACGAGAAAGGGCGGTGAGTCGGAAAAGAGAGGAAGAGGGGGGTCTAAACAAATCTCTGTCCTGCCAGGACGTCCTACTGCCAAGGTTTGTCTAGGGCTAGAAGGGATGGAAGGAGGGC
>OMNW01014151.1:18916-54404 GCA_900303245.1 Selene dorsalis
GTGGGAGGTGATGGGGAATGACGTGATCCCCTTTATCCTGGCCAATAAAACAGAGTGGCCGGTGAGATCTGGATCCGTACGTGCCGTCAAATTCAATAAGGTAGTGCTTTAATGTTTTCTTTTAATCAACCAAATTGCATTACACACTGCCTCCCCCATGAGGCTCCCTGGTGTAGAGGAAGGGGGGACAGCAGAGTCGGAACTGCAGGGGTGGCGCTAAGGGAAGCTGAACGCACCAAGGGGGGCATTTCCCAATATCTAGAGGAATTTTGGACAGAACCTAAAGTCGCATAAATGGTGAGGAATTTCTACTGTGAGGTCCGACTCAAAATTTCTCCTCTCTCGGCCCCCCTTCCAATGAGAGGAGGCAGGGGCCAGTGTGAATTCAGGGTCAAACTGGGGATAGACAAGGTGTACAGACAGACTACGTCATTCTGGTAATGAATGCCAGCTCAACTTTGAGAGCATCGGCCACTTTAAAGGCAGAGCACTCTCCCGCCTGGACGATGGTGTCTCCTATCATGAGCAATGTCCTCAGCAGTGCTTTCCTCCCTCCTCTTCCTCCTTTCCTTCCTCCAGCAACTTCCTCCTCATCACCCTCACTGACCTCACTCCTCCCTCGCTCCCTCCCTCCCCAACCGATATGACTCACCCTTTAGTGAAGGTACATCAGGAATGCTCCTCCAAACACTTCATCATCAAAACCCCCTTTTCCTTCTCCAAGGCTGGAGGTAAGCACGCAGCGCCCAGCCAGACGAAGAGGAATTGTATATCTGCGTCATGTACCATAGTAATCACCAGCCGCCGGATCAGCTTGCTGCCCCAGTCCACCAGAGTTACTGGGATTTTAATTCTGATTGGGGTTTTACAGTTGGATGTTTCATTCCACCTTGGATCAGGCACTGCTGTTGTGGCCTGAAGGATTACAGCCTGCTGCCGCTGTCGGCCGTTCATCCGTGGACAGATGAAACTTCACAGAGAGCAGTAATCCACCGAAGAAGGGTGGCTTTGCTACTCAGCTGCCTCAGCCACAACTTTAAAGCCAGCTGACATTTAGCATAATGATCAGTCAGAGTGGCCGAGAGTTTACACACAGGAAAGGTTTCCCGGACACAATTAGACCACAGTCCTCGCGTGGGCTAAAAATGAATCACAATACACAATACCATAGTGGAGTCCCTCTATCCATCTAATGGTAAACTGTGAGTGGAGTGACTGGAAGAAAAGCCTCAGTCTCAGCTGTGATATTACGGTGGTTTATCCACAAAGCTAGAAAAGATGACCACAGTTACAATCTACTGCACAGTGTATAGTCTAGGATACAGGCTGCCTTTTGCTTTTAGCAATTCATCCCGGTATGAGTCATTTACGGTATGCTATTAGACAGAGGGGTTACCCAAGTTTTCCAATGCTGGAACAACACAGCATGTGATTCCTCACCCTCAGTCTTATCAACATTCACGAAACATTCTTGCTTCATACTCAACTTCTGTCACCAAAACTCATAGAAGTGAACACAGGTGCTGATAGCACGATATATCCCCAGCACACACGAAAATAAGTCAGATCATATCAGTCCTTCATTTGATCATGTGATGTTTCATGGAAACATCTAGTCTGATGGGTTAAGGTGTAAAGGTAAGGTCACATGGCACAACTGCGAGGGCAATACTTTTCGAGAAATGACTTATTTTTGATTTTTCTGTCAACCGCAGACCTGTGAATCCTGTCAAAACACAGACCACCATGTTGACAGGAGAGGGAAATGAACATTACTTTGTTTTCAATAACAAACTCCTGAGCTAAACTGTTTTTACAGCTTTCTTTCTGGAAATGAAAATGAAATACTTGGCCACTCAAATCTCTCTCTCCCCCTCCCTCTCTCTGTAGTGTTGGTGCCCACATGTAAAAAATGAGCTGTCAGTAGAAGGAGATCAGATAAACTGCATGCCCTCTGGGAAAGATAACCATAAAAGAGATCCGCAGTGTTTAGAATAAGAACATAGTGTGTCATTTCTTAAGCCGGGATTAAGTTAGTTATATAGTTTGTGCAGCTGCAGGAGTGTAAACTGCAGGTGCTTTTCTCCTGCAACATTTTCATGCCACATGACATTGTGATGTTTTGCCTGCACAAGTGAAAATCAGTAAGCATTGCAATCAGCGTGGATTGTTTTATGTCTACCACAGTGCAGTAAGTACAGTCCCACAATCGTGCATGTCCTCTGGTCACTGATTAGGTGCATGACTGTGTAGTGTACTGGTAGCCAAACGGGTGAGCTTTGACAATCAGAACTCCTCATAAAGTAGTTCATCTGATTATATCTACCAGAGCATCCAAGCCTCAAAGAATGGAAGTTCAAAAAAAAATCCCATGAATGTTTTTGTCATTGGTCTTTCCTTGGTTTTCATGCATTTGTGTATTATCAAATCAGACATATTGAGGCTGGAAAAACTTGACTTTCCTTGTTATGATTGTTATGATGACAAGTGCAATTTACAAATAAGCATTTTACATGGATTATGACCAGTGTCTAAAAATTATATAGCCAATCTACAATCTACAATAAGCCTTAACTACCATGAAGCTAAGCCTCAACTTTCACCATAATTGCACGCGATCAATGGAACCAGCAGATCTACATGTCAGGATGCTGCTCTACAGTGAAAAGAGCAGAAGAATGCAAAGTGAAACAACAACAACAACATGCTGCATGGTTCATGTTAAACTCACCCCGAGGTCCCTGATGGGTGGATGACTTCAGCTGCAAAGTCACTTTGACTCAGTGAATCAGGAATCAGGTAACGGGATCAGGCTTCATTAGGTGACTTCAGCCGAGCTGGCAGACGGCCAGGTGAGCTGGACGCACAAATGGACATTGATTTTTCAATAAGGGCCCTGAAGCTGTCAGCCAACCAGGCTATGGTGATATCTTCTCTCATGGGGATGTCCTTCTCCTGATGATGGCCTGACTGGCACCCGACCACAGGCCACCACACTGGCATCTACTTCATCCCCAGCTCCCCACACCACCCCCCTGACCCTTCCCCATGTCCCAACGTTGGTGTTAATGGGTATTATCCTGAGGTCCCGCAAAAGCTAGAAATGAACATCAGTGTCGATGTGGGACTGGCTGGTACACCGTAAGACCTGTCTATATGATGGCAGGAGTGTGTGTGTTCTTGTATTTATACATGCTTTGGGAGTTATTTTTATCTGTATTGTTATAACTGACTTGAAAAGATAATCAGTTTAGATAATGGTCCAAGGTCCCGGTGGGGTGAAAGAGGTTAGACTCGTGTTTTCCTGCCAGGCCATCCATATTTATCTAGTTTGGTTCTCTGTTGGACCTCTTTGACCCAGGCCTGAAGGGGCCCTACACTCATAATGGCTTCCATCCATCAGGCCTCCCTCTGGTTTGCCCTCGGCCTCAGCTATCAGTATCTCTACTAGTGCAACCATCTCTTGGTTGCCCTTATCGTGAACCCCACAGCCAGCAGGGTCTCCTGCAGTGAAGGAGGTGGAGGAGAGCTGGCCCAAGCCCGACCTACTGTAGGTTCCACCAGAACATGAACACTAGATGGAAGCCAGCATTGATGTGAGGAGGAGGACAGCAGGGATGAAATGGAGAGCGGGGTGGGGGGATGAGAAAGCCACTGTCAGCAGTATAGATAGACAAACTCATTATGAAATGATCAAAACTCTTCTGCTGGAGAGGTGCCCTTAATGTTAGAGATTATATACAACAACATGACATGACATGGATTCTTTACACAGAAAAGTATGAGTCATCAAACTATCAAATTATCAAACAAAGGTTTCTCTGTGTGCAGACCAGGTTTGGTCAGACCAATAGTTCCAGTCCCATTCTGGTATCCTCAGATTCACCCTGCTGAAGTGTCTCTGAGCTACAAGCTAAATCCCAAATAAAACACTGAACTGCTTGAACTCTGCAGAAAAAAAGAAAAGAAAAGCTTTTTGGAAATGTTTGCTACTAACCACTTTGGATACATGAATCTACAATAAGTAACTGTTTCAATTTCCTCAAAAGCACATGTCAGTGTCCATTGTTAGTATTCGGTATCTATGAATGACTCGGTCTCAAGTAACAATATTGTCTCTGTTAAATTCATTACATATAGCAGCCAAAAGAGGGCTCAAGTTGTGACCCTGCATGCTGAGCTCGCTCTCCCCAATATATCTGTGTTTTAACAAAGAATAAGGAGTTCTCTTTAAATACCCAGCAGTTTTAAAACGTTGAACCAGGAGAGTATAAATCTTTCTCTCTGACAGGCACGTTCAGGTGAGCCGCACTTCATTTAGGAAATGAGCGTCTCTGTATCAACAATCGGCCGCTTATAAAACTTCCAGTTTGAATTGGATATCAGGCCTGTAAAAGAATCACCTGCAGGCTTTTGGAACCACTTCACCCTCACACATCAATCAAGTCACAGTTTAGTGCCCAGGCTAGCCAGATTTTAATTTTTCTTTGAGCTTTATTAGAATTTGATTTGCCAAGATAAAGTTAAAGCCATGAATCTTGTTCTCCCAGCGCGTCCCTTCCAATAAACTCACTGAAATAGGCGTAAATGTCTCCTCGCTCCAAACCTCTCCAAAATGAATGAGTGTGTAGGTATTTGATGACACAATTTTGTGCTTTGTTCACATATTTTCTGTCCGAATCAAACAAACTGAATGAAACAGCTACAGACGATTGAGACGCAGACAGAAACCACAGCGGTAATCACTTTCACAGCTCTCGGTGTAATCCCAAACCATTGGGGCTGAAGCAGCTTTCTGCACGTATTTGTAGAAAATACTAATTGCTACTGTCTGGATAATTCTTCCAAGATCAACAATATTCAAAATATTTCGGAGTTATAACAACCTCCAAGTAGATTAAGCCCTGAAAGAGTTTCCTCTCATTTTTGCATTAATAAAAGACAAAATAAATCATACTTCAGAGTGTTATTAGCAGGCTGTGGTATGTTGACTTCATGTCTATGGGAGTTGGCTCTGCTCAGTCATCTTTCTTCGATTGTTTCCCTTTGCATCTTGGACACGTAGACCTCTTCCACAACTGTCAACATCAATTACCCATGGCTTTCCCCTGCATCTACATAACCGCCACCACCCCCGTCTCTGCGACAAACACATGCACCCACACTTTTGATAATTGCTTTGATTCTTCCCTGTTGTCCCAGCGTGGCGCGGGCCCAACAGAGGAGCGTCTGCCACACAAGTCGCAAGTGGAAGTGCAAGCAAATCCAAGTCCGCTGGATCACACTGCCACTTTTCACCTCGTCTCTGTCTTATTACCCGCACATTTCTCAACCAAATTTTCCCAAACTGTCTAGATTCTTGCAGCAATTAAAGCATTTCTCTCATTCCCGCTTCCTTTCTTCTCCATCCTTTTGGCAAGAAGAATGACCATGTTGGTCAGGTCGTCTCAGTGTTCCTGGGCCAAAGCTGACACAACCAATTGGAAGAGGCAACCGTGATCTGACGAATAAAAGGAATAGAGGCTTACAGCGAGGAGGACGTCTGGGGTTCGAGAAGCAGTGAGAATCACACAGGGCGTGCCATTGTTTCTCAACCACCGATCGTTTTTGGCAGCCGTTGGGCCTTTTCTTTCCTAAACCCAAAGAGCTGTCCCCCTCTGGCAAAAACCCTCATAAAAGAGACATAGAGAGGTTGCAGTGAAAATAAGAAGCATTCGTGTGGCTTGAGGGCTGTTGGCGTATTGCACTGAACTGAAATATACACCCTCCTCTGGGGTGAAAGGGTGATGGTTAGGGGAGGAGAGCTCTGACGTGTGCTGGGGATGCTCCCTGTGAAAATGATGAGTCACTCATGTTCGCTGCAGTTGTGTTTGATAAAAAAGAAAGTGTAACATTATATGAAGATGATAGGTTAGTGGGTTGCCTGTTTCGACCTGTTTTATTTCGAAAAGTGCAGCAATATTGAGATCTCTGGAGTCCAGAGTAGCACTTGTTTCCATTGGCTTGGCATTTAAAAAAGCCTGGCCAGACAGGATTCAGAAAATGATACCAAATGACAGCACATTTTCCACTGTGCCTCTGCTTTGTTTCTTTGTGTCTGTCTGTGTGTGTTGTGCTAATGTGGCCAGTTGAGTTGTCTCCTTTTATCACCCTTTTCATTTTTTTTCAATTTGTTGAGTCTGCTAGTCACCTCTCAGTGATCATCTGCTGATAAAGAGCGTTAAGATGGAAAAACCAAAGACTTAGCCACACGTCTGAGCTTTGGTCAGACCCAGACTCACATGAAGAGTCGGCTGTGACCAAAATCTGTGACTAGCAATGGTTATGCAGTTTTTGCATCTTTTATTTGTTTATTTTGTCTTTTAGCTTGTTACTGACTGTGGCTGAAACACCGCTGACAGTTGTGCTGATGCAAAATCTCACTCTCTGTACTTGAAAGGTTTCAGCTTTATTTTACTTGCCCTCCATCCCTGCAAGTTTACAGGCTATATTCCTGAGCAGTTTCACAGAAATATGCAGTCATTTCGTGACTTCTTATTTCGCTCATGATGTGTATTTTTTTTTTTCATATGGATATGTTAACAAGATAAAAAAAAAATGTATACATGAAAGTGACTGTGGAACCTGATGTTATTTCTTTCAACACTCCCAACAATTCTCCAAAAAAAATGTTGAAACACACAGAGGGAAATTGTTTGTCTTCTTAGGATCAATCTGTTCATCCCATTTGAATTTAAATCTCATTTGCAAAATATATAATACATATTTGCTTTCTTGTCTAGAGTTTGCTGAATAGGTACTTTAGTGAGACCTTTATCATTCTGATGGATGTGGCCTTCAATATGAAGCAACAGCTGGCAACTAGTTATCTTAGCAGGACAAGTTATAGTATACAGATTAAACTGAAAGGATCCAACGTGAGCATTAAAAGTGCTTGTATATGGAGTGGGACAGGGGCAGGCTGGTTAGTCTTTGTGCATAGCCAGTCTAGCTGGCTGAGTGGGTGGGCTGTTCCTCACAAAACAACATTTCATCCATCTCTCATTTGAATGATGGCCTTTTTTGTAAAGCTCCTGTAGTGTCCAAATGAATAACATTCTTAGATCTACTCACTATCTATTTCTACTCATCAAAATATATAAACACATCACTTCCTGTGCTGCAGATAATTTGTCTTGTAAAGAATAATCAGGATGCAGGCTGACTCACTGAATCCATCCTTTGCTACAGAAGCAAAACAGCTATTTTTTTTTTTTTTTTAAAGCGTCATATGTGCCTTTGACAGTGATGAAAACAAATGATGGAACATGGATGAGGCTGGCAGTGAAAGCAGTGATGCAATTGGTAAAAGAACCCACTTTATCATTGAAACCAGGGGACGGGACAGGACGGAAGGAGACGGAGGCATAGGGGCAATGGAGACAGCCAGCGTTGGACTCCTTTTAATGTCATTAACTGCATGTCCATTTTCATTTGTTGCCAGGCCGGGACAGCGCTCTGTGCGTATGTCCATGCACTGTGTGTAAAAGAGAAGAGGTAGAGGGAGGAGACAGAGGACAAACACAAACATGTCTGACAGCTCTGGATAATGTCAGATCCATCCACACGAGAGAGCGCACATACTTTGGATGAGATCCTTTCATTATTTATTACTTAACTACTGCTTTCATGACCCATACCAAGCTTCCAAACATCATTAACAAACCAAGCACAAATCCTGTCTTGTTTATACAGCCAGGTGCACCAAAGGCACAGCAGGACAAATATAAAATGTCCTGGCAATCAAGGGCCCAGAGGCTGTGATGATGTCCAGGTCGGAAAGTCCTAAAATATTCCCACCTCCGCCTCAGGTCAATAAAGTTAATCATTAAAAGTTATTTATTTTAGGGTTTCAATGTTTGGTTTCCATTTAGGTTTTCTCATGGGAAAAGTTTATGCTAAAAAAAAAATGAAGCACGCTGCTTTCATTTGATACTCAAATGTAAATTGTGTAAATGATGTTTTTGAAGGGGCTTTTTAATGGACCTTCAGAGGATAGTCCAACACACCTATATTAAGTCTGAGAAGGGCACGCAGTGGCTGATGACTCCTCTGGCAGCGCAGGTCCTGAGAGGGATTTGTGTGAATGGACGCTGAGAGAGCGAGAGCTTATTGTGACTAATTAGGGAGAGACGAAATTGAATGCGATTCCTGCAGCAGCACAGCATGCTGTGCTAATGTAACGGTGCACTCATCAACTCCACGCCACAAAGCCAATATGAAAAACATCTGTTTCAACATCTCCCACTTCCCATAGCAGTGTGCCTGAGTGGATTGTGGCACTGTGACCTTGACGTTGTTCCGTTTTTATTCAGCTTCGGTGGCTGCGTTCGTGCTAGTGCCTCTGTTGCCTCCGAGGCAGAGTTATTACTGTGGAGGTTTGCTATTGTTCTTTTATGACTGCTAACCATGACTGTTTTCACAGTCAGGCAGTCAGAAATGTGGTAATTCCTATTATGCGATTACTGACTGGGGGGTGAGGTCTATCTACTGTGTTGTGGTGTTTTTTTAAATCAGTGAAATCAGGACCATGTCTTGGGAAATTTTTTTTTTTGCAATGACTAAGCAAGCACTAATTAACAGAAAATTGATATGTTGAATTATTCTGGAGCTTTGTCTCCAACAGAGTGCAACTGCTCTCCAGTAAGTGGAACAAGATTTTTACTGTAGTATTTCAAATGACATTTAATGAGAAATGGGATGATTTGAGAACTTGTCCCATTGTTTTTCTCAATTTTATAGTCATAATAAGTGGCATTTCTGTCAAAAACTGACATTGTAGAAGAAGGAAAACGGATATCTGATTCGGCTGTGGTGACAAGCCTCCCAACAGTCAACCAGTGGGGAACTTCAACTTTTGGCCATTTTCACAGCAGGCATTTTGAATTCCTATAACAGGAAAAACAGAGGTGTCATTAACAATAACAACGGCTCCATTATAGTGTGTGACAGTGAGCCAGCATCATGGATGTATTACAGAGCTGCGTACAGTGCTCCTGCTCAGCCTCGCTGGGTGATAAGAGACGTCTGTTAAACTGCTGAGAGGACACTCGCCTGCAAATAAGATCAGTTATTTCGGTGTATGTTATGAATCCTTATATTCCCAGTGTCTAGAAAAAATATAGAAACACTAGAACACACATTGGGCTGCACAGTTCATGACCTGTACGCACAAAAAACATGACCCGTCCATTTTAATCCTTACATGCGCAGCTTTTTTTTCTGCTGTGACACGTTTTTGATGGGAGATAAATACAATACACATAGAAATCACAGATTTTCCCACTGTAGCCGGTTATAAAGTGAGTTTTTCATACTGCTGTCAGAAAAATATAGAGTGATTATACCCTAGTGGTCTCAATACATCAAGAAGAACAGTGTATAATGGTCACAGAGTAAAATATATCTTAATCTTGGCGGCTCGTGATACAAACAAAGCTCTGGGAGTGAATGTGTGAGTGACACAACCAATGTTTTTTTTTCTTTTTTTCCAGGAACAAATACATAAACTATTCTGTGGACTAGTATCTTTCTCTCTCTCTGAAACATTTGTGACCACAACGTTAATACCAATCCACATAATCCACATTTTGTGGTTCACTGTCCCAGCCAGCCTCCAGTATAGCACCTTGTAAAGTGTGTTAAGATATAAAGCAAAGTAATTTCACCTTATGTTGTTTGTACAGATTTAACTGCTGGACCGTCTGTGAACTTGCACTTAAGATAACATGGCAAATTGAAGCAGAGTAGCGATCAGTTTGTTTTTTTATTACAACTTATTACAAAAAATATTCACAGTGAAAATTAGGAAAGTCCTCAGCGTAGCCAGATACCAGGTTCCTCTGGGCCAAATAAAATCCTTGTCTCCTGTTTGAGATTTACTACATTGCCTCAGCTGAAGATTTCTGCAGCAGCAGCAGGATCAACAACTTGACATTTTCTTTCAAGATTTGTGCATTTGTGCAAATTTTGGTTATGTTTTAAGGGCCAATTGTGCTGCTCTCAGCTGCTGAAGACTACGAGTTACCGAAGAGTGACCCTGGGGTGTGTTATATACATTCCTGGAAGTTATAAAGCTAAAAAGGCACACTGACTCCAGATAGCATATCCTTCATCCTTCCTCCATCCAATAAGTGTAAAGAAGCTGTAAGATGAGATGTGGATTGCCCTGATCACACAGCAGAGCACCTCTTCCATTATGCCTCGGCCTCCTCATCACCTTTAGTGCCTTGCCTACACTTCATCTCCTCATAAACAATTCTTGAAGGAAGGAGGACAAGAGGCTTACACAATACTGGCCGCAATGCCAGAATGTAGATCATACATACAGACATGTTATTCCCAAGTAACCTCTTATGAAAGTCATTCATAATTTTTGGAAATGGTTTATTTCACTTAGAGAACACAATGACTTATTTTCTGACTGTCATTTCAGAATAAATTTCATATAAAACAAACTGTCAGGCTGCAAAAGAAACACAGTGGATGAAATAGAAGGAAACACAAGTTTAGCTTCTGGGTATTGTTACACATTCTCATTGGTTTTGAGAGGCTATCTTTGATATTTTCACATGCTTCTCCTGGGTTTTGGGGCCAAGCAAACAGTCTGGACCAAATGCTGGGCAGGAGGAGTCACTGGGAAACCCAAATATTATTTCACAGAAATCCAATATGTGGGTACAAGTATGACAGCTAATAAGTTGGCCCCCGTCCTCGCTGTGCACCACCCACTGAGCGACGGCCGCTAGCGTGTAAAATCCCACCCTCCGTCTGGATGACCTCACAGCTCGGACCTCTGCTGAGGCCAAGGTCTCCAACCAGAGTCCAATAAGCCACCCCATAACTCGCCAACACTCTTTTCATTTGTCCTCCTTGCTCTTTCAGAATACAAGCACCACATAGTTGCAGTAGGGTGCTGAACGTCAGTTGAACGCTGTACTAGGTGTGTCCATATTAGAGTGGGCTGCGGCCTGGCGCCTCCATTGTTCTTCCTTGTTATTTCAGAACCTAAAAAAAAAAAAAAATCACACACACATGCAGGACGGTTTTTGCTGGCCGAGCCATCAGCGAGGGTCGTGTGAGCTCTCGGGTGCAGAGGTCTTCCTTGCAGCCGTGTGAGCCCCAGACTTCCAGGAGAAGTTTTTACACAGGCCGCATGAAGATAGCCACACCGCTTTTTGCTGTGTCATAGCACTTTGCCAGGCATAATTACAATGTCAGTCTGTTTAAAAAAGCAGTCTTACGGGAATGTGAGGGCCCCATTACTGCATGAAGACCATGCGCTGGGGGCCGTGGGGCTGTAAAACACTCATCTGTGACCACCAGTAAAAGACGCAGCAGAGCAGAGAGAGAGAAAAAAACGTCACTCCGACAACATAGTATTTAGTGCAATAATAATCGCACCCCCCCTTTTTGCTTTTATTGCATGTAAGCTTGATTGATTCATTGCCTATACCGAACACATGGAAATGTTCTTGTCACAGTGTGTGTGACCATGGCAACAATGTTTCCAAAGTCTAACCTTACTCATGTAGTGCCAATGATGTATCTTGAGTTTGGGAACACGGAAGATAAGGTGTGGTGGTGCTGCATCAGCTGCAAACATAGACTTTTCTGAACTATTCTAGTGTTTGGAGAAATGCAACTTATTAGAGTGCAGTTTATTTGGAAGGAACCCGTAGGTGTTCAGCGCGTCTCTGGGGGGCTTTCATGACATGGCAGTGGACACCTGTGTGAATAAATCTTGGACCTTTCCAAATATAGCAGGATCAGCTCCGACCAGGCACACTGCCACTTGCCCTCCATTATGATTTTTCATCATTTCGCCATGCTTTTCTGTTTAATAACTGACATTATTAATACAAAAGACCCATGGGTACATTATAAATGTTCTCTTCTGTTCCAGCGGTCTTTACAAAGGCCAGAAAAGGCCAACCCTGAGGCAAATGAAAAGAAAAAGGTGTTTTAATGACATGAGCCTCAAAGTACTGACGCCATATGAGCTGATGGACAATTTTGGAGCATTATATTTTGCGTCATCAGAGAAAGGTTGATTCTGGTAACTAATTGCACATCATGCTGCACTTCACTGGGTTGAAAGGGTTTGTTTGTCCTGAGACTAGAAACAGGTAACATGGAAACAAATGGAAATGAGCATAAGCGAGACATTTATCATAATTAACAAAAAAGAATTTCTTTTGGTGGTGACAGGACTATCAAGTGTTGGATTATTTACACTCTGAGGATAGATGCTTGAGGAAGCATTAGAGGTGATGATACTCAGTGGGTTTGTTCATATAAAGAGATTCTTTTCAAATTAGTTATGTTAATTTGATTGATTGTGTGTATAAATAAGAACATTTTAGCTGATTTAAGGTCAGAGCTAAATGAGGCTTGAAGATGGGCCTTTAACGATTTGGTAAAGCTTACACAGCTTAAAATAGTTAGTGCAGTTCTACTGAGTATAAAAAAACAAAAAATACAAAAGTTAATTATAAGAACCGCTTGCATATGAACCCTCTCGTAATGAGTTGTGAATTGATCCTGGGTCACTGCTGTTAAAGGCAAAAAGTACATAGCCCTCCACTATCCCAACCACAACAGCCTTTACTTTCCACTGTGCTATTTCTATGTCAAACCACTGCCTGTTTCTAGTCATGTAATCCTTTTGTGGTGGGAAAATGTATTTCTCACTTGTACAGTTTAAGATGTTGTGCTCTTTCCGCCAAATTTTCAGACACCACATTCGCAGGATTCTCATATGGATTTATTGCTCATTGGAAATGATAACAGTGCATTTGACGCTGTTGGTGCCAGAAATAAACTGGGAATCTCCCATGGTAGACATAACTATAATGCTGAATTTATTACATGAAATTTGTTCACTCAGACATAAGTATAGAATTGTTTGTCAATCATCCCAAATGGGAGGAATGGTTGTAAACAACCACATGGAATTGAATTTAAAACACAGCCTCTTCCTTCAGAGTTAAATGGATGTGAATGTAGACACAGTGCTATTGTGTCTCCATTTGCTCCATTCATGTCATCTTCAATCACTGGGAAGAGCCAGAGCTGTGCAAAGATATGATTCTGTGTGGTTTTAGTGTAAGCATCAGAGTCTGTAGAAGTAAGGCAATAATAATGGGAAGAAGTAACAGTCAATAATGAAACTCATGCAGGACTTCAAATTGACAAGTTAAATATATAATTTCTATTGTCCAATCTGATAGAACATTGCATTTAAATTAAATAATGATAGCTAATGCAGAAGTTATTACTTACTGAAATATAATATTCTGAGAACTTTATTGAGTTCATTCTCCTGTTCAATGTTAAAATCATAAAAGCGAGCGGGTTAGCCAAGATGGCTGTCAATATCCATATTCACCTCAGTCAGAATAACAACATACCTTCAATGCAAGAATAGAGAACAAAGATTTTTATCATAGACTAACACACACGGCAAACACCACATGGAGTGCTCTGAAATATCTGACCTCATGTGATCTTCAGTTCACACGAAAACTAAAAAGTTTGATGCTGTGATCAAGGCAAGAGCCCAAAGGGCCTGAACCAATAAAAGACAAGGGAAGGTATCCAAATTTTCTGGACTGTAGTAGAATAAGAAGTGCTTGGCTCAGTTTGCTCCCTCCATCCAAGCAAAGGTTTGGGCTGGAGGCCTGTCTTCAGAGTCTTGACTGGATGCCAAGGAGAGCAGGCCGCAGCAGAAAAACAGGTCAATACTGACTGTTAATGCCACGATTGGATGGTTTGTGGTCTGACCATTTGGAAGACTGAACAAAATAACATTTTACTGAGGTTCATAAACCTCTCGTGGATGTTAGAATGGCTCCTCCATAAATCCTAATGTGTTGAAGCTAGAACGTTAAAGTCAAAGCTGCAGGAATGACAAAATGTATAGAAGTGCATTGTTTCAGAAAATCCTCCAGAACGTGTCAGAGATTAGCACTACAGTGCTTCTGGTGAAATACAGGCAATATAACACAACCAGTAAAGATCAGTGAGTGGTAAACGATAATCACTCAGAGAGGACACATTGTGCTACAGCGAAGCGTGAATCTGAGACTCCTCTTTCAATAAATCTTTTCAAGTCACAGCCTGGAGCCTGTTCAGCCATTCAAAGTCATCTCATCTATTTACTAAAGTCAAACTGAAATTAAAACCATTACACAAAAAATCTGTCTATTTTAGCCAAGACATAAAATTCATTTTAAATAAGTACAAAACCTTTGTTCCCCTCCATGCAACAGGAGTACTTTATTCCAGCTGACATTGTCTGTACTGGTTATTTGATTCATAATATCACTTAAGTTGCAGCGGACTGGCAGTTAACCAGCTGCAGGGCTGACACTGTTAGCAGGAGCATTTGCACCGTGTGATTTCTGCCCCCCCCTCTCTCTTCTGTACATTTTGATTTAGATCACAGAGATCCAAGGTGCTGTGGTCGCAGGATTGTCTGCTGCAGTCAGTTTTGACCATGTGGTCATTTTTGCTGTCACCACAAACTGAGCCATGAAATCACTTCTAATGTTAACTAGACCCCTCCTTTGTACAGTGTGATGTCAACACATGCACAGACAAAGTTGTGAAGCTGCTGATGACTCAGCAGGTGTAAAAACCTTTTTATAGACAGTCTATGGTAAAAACACAAACTCTTGCAGTGGTGTGGTTGTAAATGGGGCAGATGTTTAAAATTGCTGCTCATAAATTAATACTGCATTTGACTTGAAATTAAGTTAATATGGTCACATTATTTTTGTAGAACTAATGATGTGCTCCATGTGGTAGTACATCATGAAAATTCACTTAGGAGAGACTAGTCAGAGGACCAAAAGAATATGAGAAATAATGCAGAAGATATTGTAAACAGTACAAAAAGACTTTTGCGCTTAAATCCGGCAAGAAGTGGATCACCATGCCTCATGGGCTTTAGGATGAAGATGCTTCCCATTAGATGAAAATCTTCCCCTGGCGTCTGAACGGTGGCGGTGGTGATGACGAATGTGGTGATGAGGATGGAGCTGTTGGATGGGAATGTCTTTATAAAAGGGAAACTTCTGATCAGATGGTTTAATTGGTGATATAGTCTCTCTGCCACGGTTGAGGTGGTGAAGAGAGAGGAGGTGTCTTGCAAACTGTTTTTGGTGCTGAATAAGAGCAGGGAGCTTAAAAAGCTTGACGAAGTGATTGGCTAAAAGCTGGTGTGTCAAGATGTGATTGGGTGAAGATGGCTTGTGGCGTGTGGTGGTTTGTGAGGAGATCGAACTTTCACTAAGCTTCATTTGGCTGTGAGTCTCCTGACAAAATGGCCGACAGCAGCTGGTATGATAAAATGGTAAAAGAGAGATTTCACTGATGCTATCAAATAGTGACTCATCCCCCAGACTCATCTGAATGGGAAGCCAGCAGAGGAAAACACATCTGCATTATATCCAGTAAGTGGTGCATTATCTAACTTGACGTGATTTAAGCAAGTTCCTCCCCTTGAGAAAACAGAAATTAGACTAATGTCTTGTATACTAACAATGAAGTCATGTCAGTTAGAAGTTGTTTAAATGGCAAATTCAAGTGCATTTTCTGGAGTCAGATTGATGAAGTATCCCCAAGAGGATTTTCTTTAGTTGTTTTATGTACAAGGAGAATCGGGGTTGATATAGAAGCACCAAGGTAAATGTAATCCCCGGAGCTATTAAAGTTTTCAGCATGCATCTGTATAAAATCATCCCCTATATCTCAGCGAGCACATGTACCAGCCTGGAGTTGTTTATTTTCTAAACTCTGTCCTAGTCAGTTCGTTCTTTTTTTGCCCATTTATCTGTCTCATGTTGTGAGGGAAAGGCATCTTCATTTTTAGGTAACAGATAACACCTGCTGGTCCACCTCTCCTCTACCCCCTGCTTTAGGTGAAAGTAGCACAAGTTAGCACGCACATGAGGAATGTAGCCCTATGGTGGTTGGAAAGACGATCTTCTGAGTAGTGTGGCGAACTTCAGAACGGAAGCCCAGCTGTGACCAATATATAACCCAGCATGAGTCATCCTGCCAAGACCCCACAGATATGATGACCCCCCTCCATTGTACTGTAGCTCTGCATCAGTCGGGCCCCTGCAAGACAAGGTTTGCATCTAACCCACTCTCTGATCGTCTTCAGATGTTCCTCCCCTTCCTTGGGGACAGCGAGAGGGCAGAGCAAGAGCAAGGTAGAAAAAAAAGAAACTAGGAGAATCAGTCATCTCCCGAAGGCCCTGGCTGTTTCATTTTATACACCGCTTCCTGAACTAATGCCACTGATTTGATTTGTCTAAGTTAGAGAGACACTTCAGCAGTGCTTTATTCACTCAGCAACTTTGAATTATTGTAAAAGGGGGTGTGCGTGTGTGTGGAATATGTGTAAGTGGTTGGACTCTCATCGTGAGATGACAATGAACAATCAAGAAGACTAATGTAATGACAAAGTCAATCAGGATGTGATACATGGCACCATCTCGCTGCTCACCGCAGCCATTATTCGAAAGATATCACTGTTTCAGCGCGCCAGGAATTACACAGAACCACAGCCTGAGTTCATTTTCCCCCTCGTCCAGTGTGGCTGAAAGGAGCCACAGGGGTGATGAGGACAGTCTGGCTGACCCTTACCTCAAAGAAAACCCCCTGACAGGTGCCAGAAGCTCCCTAAGAACATGGGAGCTGTTGAAAGTAAACAAATTAGCAGTTGGCTTTTTATGTTGCCCTTAGTTTTGTGGGGTTTCATTAGAGTTGGAAGTACATACAACCACAGGTAAAAACCCTCCTGGATGCAAAAAGATGTGGTGTGTGTGTATGTTTGAAATGATAACCACTGGGCCTCTCCAAGACAAGTTCAGGTTCTGTCCAGACCCCACTGCTCATACGTAGAGAAGACATGAGCAAAGGCCCACTGCTATTAACAGTAACGTGAATGGCTACATCCAGACCACTATATTTTAAATTTGAAAAGAGTACAATAAAGCAAACTGTATCTGTGTCCAGTTTACCATCACCCCAAATGTAATGAAAGAGTAGAGGCAAAGGCAGTTGAGGTAATAATTCATGTTCACTCATGTTGTAATAAGATAACATAAGAAAAGATAGGACAAGACAAGAAAATATAAGATGTAACACAAATCACAAGTCAAGACAGGACAAAATAAGAATGAGAAATCGCAGCACAAGGGGAAAATATAATGAAGTAATAAAATAACAAAACCAACCAAACAGTGCTCAGAATGGCCCTAATAATTGTGGTTGATAAGACCTGGTCAGGGAGCGACTGTGGGTGTCTACATCAACATTTCCAAAGGTCTCACTTTTAGCCCGTCCAGTATGATGCAACCCCAGAATTTCCAAAGGCAAACAGGGCAAGCAGCTCTTCCAAAAGTCTCAGCTTTTAGAGTTTGAGAGACTCCAAAGGTATCAATAGAGCTTTCAAGTTCAAATTTGCACTCTTGGAGTTCACACTGGGCAGGATAAAGTCAGGGGTCTGAGGTCCTCAGAACGCAAGTGCAACTTTGCGCAGTCAGCAACAGGGACAACAGTGCTGCTGCTGACATCACCTAATCAAAATCAAAAGTCCACCTAAGTGTCTTTTTCTTGTTTTTAGATCCACTCATGAGATGCAATCACTCTCTGTAATCACCTATCATGATAATGTATATTTACAGCATAGGCCTCCCTACCCATGCATATTTTCAGTTATTTAGTGCAGCCTGTGATCTTCTTCATGGGGCCAACTCAAGTCTGCTGCAACACTCACAGCACAAACCTCTGTCACTGTAACATACTGTACTTCTAACACACCCTTTCTAACATGGCAGTGCACTCACTCATTGCTAACAGACGAGCTAGCCCACCACTCACCTCAAAAGCTCCCACTTTCAGACCAACACCCACCTGTCCCACTCCCTCCTGATGCTGATGGGGCCTGCTGAGGCCACGGCCTGCCAAATAACAACCGTGTGCATATGCTACACTCACATCATTTATTTTATGGGAGATAAATGTCTGTAATATAATCTATTATATGACTTCATATATTATTATTACCTTCGAGACATCAGAGCCATCGGTAACTGCTTGCCAAGATAAAATTTCCAGCTGGTCTTGTCCACCTTGAGCTGGCTCTCACATCCCAAAAAATACTGGAGCAGAGATTAGAATCCGAACTGCTGCGCATTTACTTAATATGAAATTGTTAGAATAACAGAAATTTACCTGAATATTTCAAATTACTAAATAGAAATTGGGAAAAAAAATTGACACAGTTTCATGAACGCACTCCAAATATTGTTGAATTTTTTAATAACCTCAGTTATTATCAACAAATAAAATTTTACAGCACTGAGATGATAACTGGAAATGGTTCAAATATAACCCTGAATAAAATACCACATCAAAAATATATATATTTTGGCCTTTTTCCCCCTAATGTACAGCCAAAGTCAGTGGTCAAAAGTTCACAACATCCGAGACTGAAAACAATGATGAAATACGTTTTTCTGCTGACATTCAGTAGAAGTGGAGCTATTTTCAGAAAAAGTTACACAGTCTTTAACATTCAGATCAACAGGAAGCCGTAGTGCACTGATCTGTGCTCTGTGCTTCGTGGTTCATTGAATGACACAATTATTCTCACATGCTCTGGGTGATATACAATACATAGAGTACTTTCAGTATAAATCCCCCATTCTTATTTCTTTTCTACTCAAGGGAAAGCAGTTGGAGAGAAAGCAAAAACGAGAGGATGAAATAACATTTGCGTACTATACAAAAATGATCCCAGGTTATGCTTGTCGAGGGACTTCTGGTGGAAGACAGATTGTGAGATTCCATGTTGTCTGTGGTCTCCAAATGTGATGAATCCAAAATATCCACATATTTTCCCAGACACCCTATCTCTTTCGTACTGCAGTCCAGCCAGCAGGCCATGTGTGTGGGGCTTCACGCTTCCCAAGCCCCTTGACTGCCTTCTACCACGACTTCCTACCACAGGACCCCTGCCGGTCAGTGAGGCCCTTAGGCCAGACCACTCGTCTATTCAACACTAATGGCTCTGTTTAGTAACTCAGAGCCTTTCACAGTTGAGCCAAGCGCTCTCCAGGAGTCAAATTTGACATGGAGACCTGGAGCACATTCTCACAGATTCCACAAAAGTGAAACAGGTCAAATCACTCTGTCCACCACAGTCTGTTTATTCAACAGCTTGCTAATTGTTATGTCGACTTTAAGGTTGAAATGTGTCCTTAAAGGACTCTTGAGGGACCACCACAATGAGCCAGAACCTTGCTCTCAGATGATTGCACCTCTTCATACTTTTAGCCACACTAAGAGCATCTGGCATGACATGACTGAGAGATAGTAATGTTGTGGGCTGTAATCCAGACTAAAATATCTTGAATAGCTGAACTTCTGTGCAAACATTTGTGGTCCTCAGAACATTAAATCTAACTGGTGATTCTCTGGTTTTTCCTGTAGCATCACAATGAGGTTGACATTGTTGGTTTTTAGAGCAATATCTTGAAAACAGATGGATGTATTTGCATGACATTTTGTAAAGGTATGACTTCACAGACACACTTTTACTGTAGCACCACCAAGAAGATATTTCAACATCTACCAGATGGATTGGCATCGATTTTTGTTGGGCAATCTTTGACTCCGAGAGGATGGTGGTGTGGTGGCTCTGGTGATCCCTTGACTTTATGTCTCATCTCATAGGTCTCAACAATTGCATTGCCTTTTAATTTCCAGCTTTGGTTAATTACCAAATATGGGAAAAACCAATGACACTCCCATCAGCCTGCAATGTATTATTACTAATTAGCAAATGTTACGTTGCCAACATGCCAGAATAAGATGGTGGCCACGATCTACATTACTCACTGAATCTTTGTGTAACCCAGATAAACATAAACAAATAAATAATAATTGTGTTAAGATAACAAAATATTATTAAAATAGCCGCCATTTTGAGGCGCAGTACAGATTCAGACTGATAGTTAACCTGTATTTCTGTATTAGTAAGTTATTTTCAGTTATTTTCTTGATGTGTATGAAGCTAAAATGCCTGCATATGTGTTGCTTTGTTGCATGGCAGGCCATGTTTTTAGTTAGGATCGTCGGTGTGGAAAAAAACACCCGGAGCTGTGGAGAGAAGATGGCGAGCCGCCCGTAGGAGAGATACAAGGAGGGAAATCGATTCTGCAAACTCACCTGCACGACGTGGATTGAGACACTGATCCAAACTCTGGGATCGTGGTAGGACAAAACTGACAGCTTTTTGCAGCAACTCAATGACCTTTATTTGGACTGATAAAGGACCAAAGGACTGGTAAAACACCAAACTGTGGGAATTTGAGTTATAAACTGGTGTTTGATGGGTGGGTTGTGTAGTGGTTAAAAGAGCTAGTTAAACAAACCAAGGAGAAATTAGAAACTCATAAGTAGGCCAACCTTAGATAAAACAAGAGCTTGAAACTAAGTAAACTTAAATGAGATACTAGGAACTAACCAACAAATAATAGGAACCTAGGCACACAAACAAAAAAAAGTTATATCTAACCTCAAATAGTTTGGGTTAAATCTAACTTGGATAAATAGGGATAAATAACCTGATATTCCTGCGATTTTGGTTTGAGCATTGTTTTGAGTTTCTACTCATTTTTTTTCCATAAACAAAGCTGGCAGTTAAACTTATTCACTGGTCTGTGGTCCGTTACTCTTTAGCCTTAACCTTAACAATCACTCACCTGAACCTAGACTCTGGTCCTAGTGACCTGCACATTCTCAGTGCGAGTACATTTGCATTGCTATCTTTAGCATGTTCACATCCCCATATGGAATGCAATGTTATTCCTAACACCATCTAGCCTGGCTGTAGACTCTAGAGGCCCTGTCTTAGACCCAACGCAAAGTGGCACAGTGCACAATGTAAAATACACTTGCACTCATCGTAGGAGCCAAGAGTGTGTTGGTTTTAAATTGATGTACGGTCAGTCGCATTGTTGTTGTGTTACTATTTTGAGGAGGAGGAAATTGGAAAAAGCTGGTCTGCGTCAATGAAACAATTTTTCACTGTCATTTTAAAGGCACATTATCATAATATGTGCACGCGTATGTGCGTCGCATATGTGCCGGGACTACTGGTCAGTCACGATGTGTATTCAGTTATCCACAAATAGAATTTATGGCTGGCTTTTAAAATGAGAGATAGCACTGTGGTTGGTTTACTGCATGTTACGCCCAATACACTCCCATGATTAATTAAGAGACAGCACAACCCGAACTGCACATCACAAAGGCTTAGACCTGTGCCAACCAGAGTTTGAGACCTGCCTACAGCCTTTGGCAGCATGTCATCCCCAACTTTTTTAAAAGAAAGTAACTTATTGTGTGATATAGCAACTGTTTTTTAAATAGCTGAATGGGATATGGACACGCCTAAGCGCACTTGTACCCCACATTTTAGATGAAAGACTTTGGACTATTACTCCCTAGCATAGTATTGTCATGAACATTTCATCTACTGCTGATCTTTAGTGCCAATTAAAGGAGAAGTTCTGTTTTTTGCAACCTGGACCTTATTTCTAGCATAAAATACGTTCATTTACTCACCGGAACAACTTTGGTGTAACTTGGAATCCTTCGGAAGATATTTAGATCCACTCGCGATCCACGTATATTTTCACTGACCTACGACCTTGATGACGTCACTTCCGTGCCACTGCCGAAGTCATAGGTCAGTGAAAAGCCGTGTAAAAAACCTTGGATGACAGTAACAACACAACTCCGAGCCGCTCCGAAGTCACGGGGGAATAGTGCTGGTGATTCATAACAACATATTGGTGAAATGAACGTGGTTCGTGGCAGATAATAACGCCGCGTCCTTGCCCCAACAACTCCCGTTATATGGATATACGTAGATCACGAGTGGATCTAAATATCTTCCGAAGGACTCCAAGTTACACCAAAGTTGTTCGGGTGAATAAATGAACGTATTTTATGCTAGAAATAAGGTCCAGGTTGCAAAAAACGGAACTTCTCCTTCAATGCTCAATGACCCTCACACAGTCATAGTACCAAATCCACTAAAATCTGGGTTCACATTCACACCATAACTGTCCAGCTTGGGTTTTTCATTTTGCAGGACCACCATGATCAGACTGTGTTTAGTACATGTGTGACGCGACTGCCAAGCCTCAGCAAGGAAAGCGTGACCAAAGTGTCTGGATCCAAGGGTGCATGAGTTTAATAGTGGACTATGGTTTTGTCAGCTCATCAGCACATGGTTATTTATTCTGGAGAAAAAGGAAAAACAAACTACATGCACTCACACGGTCAAAACAAGCGACTACAGTCGTCGATTCTCAGAAATATAACTCAAAGAATGTATGAATGCAGTGGTGTTGACTCATTGCGTTAATACCGTGTCAACAGATCAAGAAAATGCTTTGAAACATCTTGTTGGATCCTCAGACAGCACTTTGACACTTCCTGTATTGAGCCATCGGGGATATTGAAGGGGCCATGACGGCTGTTGAATTGATTTCTCTGTGCGGTCAGGAACATACATACGGTTCCAGGAAACCAAAAATCCCCAGGAGGTTTACTTACTAATTCTGCTTATTACATGACAGCTTTTATTTATTTTGATGATCCATCAAATCTAGATAATTATTTTCTGAGAGCATTCATCAGCCAAGGAAAGGTCCATGGGATGATGGCACGGGTTTTACAAGCTTGTGTGGAAATGTGCTGTTTCTCTGAGTCATTCAATTTGAAACGTATACGGTCTGCCAGCGAACAGTGCTGTTGGGTTTATGCTTGATTTCACTGTGTGAAAAATACAAATATGGTGTCAAATATGCTACTGCTGGCAAACTGGCTCTGATATTTATCAATGCACTAGAGTGACTGATAAAAACAGGCTCAACATGACTAACAGATGTATAACAGTGTCATTTGATGTTAGAAAATTGCAGATGCATACATTTTTTTACTTTTTTTTTTAATCAGTCAGAACATGATACTTGAATCATCAAAATGGAGTCGTCAAAAGAATGAGAAACAGAAGATCATTATTATCAGTATAAGTTGCATTTACTGTCTCAAACATCATTTCTTCTGCTGCTGCCACCACCACTGGTGCGCACTTTTTGCTACAACTAAAAATAACAGTACCAGCAGCTGGGGATTCACAGCCGCTGGCTTGTTGTCATTCTTACCCTCTCCACTTCGGCATCCATATAAAGCTCTGGCTTCCCACTTGACTGGCTGACGATGAGTGACAGCATCCCTGATTCCCAGACTCCAGAGCCAGCCAACAAGGAGAGAGGAGTGTGGGCTGAGATGCCAGTGAGCTGGATCAGGGCATCTGTTCTGGATGATTTGGTACAGGCTGGACTGGACGGCCATGAACAAATCACTTCTTCTCTGCCTGCTGATGATGGACCATTTGCTTTTCTTATTTTACTGTTAACAGACAAAGAGCATTCAATCTAACCCCCCCCCCCTTTAGTAACATTTAACCCTTGTGGCAATAGGAGTGGGTGATGGTGGCAATGACGTCTGTAGTAGCAGTGAGGAAAAGTAATGAGATGGAAGGTCTCACCAGGGAGAGTTATTTATTCCAGTGAAATATACCTTAAGTGCCAACCCTTGATCTGTCAGCTTGAATTATGGTGGTGCCTGTGGGAGAGTGTCTGTAGGATTGAGCCTGTATCATTAATCTCCAGGGACAAGCTCGTAGCCAAAAGGGACCAGCATGGGTCCTTTTACCCTTCAGATGTATGGCATATGAATTCAGCTGATCTGTGGGAGAAAGAGGTCAACCCTCCCTCCCCTCATTCATTCCCCCTCAAACCAACCCCTCAAATCAACCCTTTCCTCCATTTTTTACAAACACAAGTCAAATTCAGCTTTCAATTCAATGCAAATATACCACAATCCAAGTTTATGTTACCATCTGCTCTAATTGTGATTTAGAGAAGAAAAAGGCATTTTGTCTTTCCTGCTTTGAGTGTGCCCACCAAGCATTCAGGTAGACTTGCAGACTCTACTCCTTCCAGGGTTTGATAACACTCCAACAATGTATCAAAAGAAAATAAGAACCATAAGAGTGTTGACGCACAAGGGCAAAACAGTAATGCTCTTAGTCAAGGAACTTAATAGTTTCGGTTATTTAATCCAACTCGCTGAGACCTCTCGGAGGAAAAATAGTCCAATTTGGGCTGCAGGGAAACCGGACCGGTCTCGATCTTGGACTGAATCATAGCCTCCACAACAAAACAAATTTGCATCAATGATTATTTTCCAAGGAGGGAGAAAATTCTTGCAGAAAGTTTCCAGAGGTATAAAGAGTGTAATTATTGACAAACAGTCACCACAAAGGTAACCCTACCCTTCTGAGAAGTATGCATCACTCAGCATGTGATATGCATTACTTACCCAGATCTTTACAAGTGTTGCGCTCGTGTAGGGTGCAGTGTTCTTAATGTGAGCAGGCAGTGGCAATTGAGATTATTGAGCTCCACTAAAGTGTCTCAGTTGCCAAAGAGAAGGTAAACTTTATTGGACCTTGCAGAATTTGATCCCATAAAGTGGAACCTGATCTCCGCTTTCTCTTTCTGTGGTGTTGTTGATACTCCTGGATGTGCTGATACATTGCTGCAATATCCAGATTGGTGTCATGTAAGTGATTCTGCCTAAAACCTGTGTGATAATATTCCTTCAAAAGGCAGTTTACAGTCCAAATGCTGCTGTTCAGTGGCAGAAGAAGTAGTCTAATCTATACAAATACAGGACAAGTACTCTTCTTCCAAAAATACTTAAGTATTATCAGCACAACATGATTAAGGTAATACAGTAAAACATGTTTAACATTATTTTATATTTTGAGTGTAATGATTATTTTTAAACCTCTTACCTCTGCCTTATTTTTCCATATGAACAAATGAGTCCACCACCATAAATGTGTCTAGAAGTGTGAGCCATTACCCTTATATTTGATGATTATCACATCTTGCCCTGCATTGTTCTCTCGTCCTCACGTTTGGCCATCCACAGCTACCATAAACATGTCTGCCAGATATGGTGAAACAACAACACATCATATAAATAAGTTATTTTCCAACACAACGGAAACGTGTCAGGGTGCACCAGCAAGCCAGTAAGGAGGCCTCTGGTTTAATCTTTAACAATGTGTTATTGTAACTAAATGTTTTAGATGTAAAAGTGAAATATTTTCTTGTCTGAACAGAAAGGTGGTAGAAGTATAAAGACACATAAACAGGACGGACTGTAAGGTCGAGAAGGTTCAGACGGCACATACCTTCCTACTTGCACTTACTTGCACAGCACTAGTTAACGTACCGCTGCTAACCTGTGGAAATATTTGCGTTTGTCGTGAACAACAATGTGACATACTGTATATGCTCTCTGCCTCCAAAGCATCTATATTTATTCTCTCTCTTCGCTGCTTTTGATGCAAAACCGATGAATAATTAAAAGCGGCAAAAGTGCTCGCTGCCAATATTGACCTTAAGGCTTTATCTTCTCTTCAAGTTGCAATACATCAGCAGTGTTGAACATGTTACAATCAACTGCAACGGGAGGAGTCTGTCCATGCAGCACCTTCATAATGTGTTTTCATGTGAAAGATCCCACTTTGACCTTAGAGGAGTGTGTGGTTAAATTAGACTCTATGGTTTGGCTCTCACAGAAAGCGAAGCAAAAATCTGCAAAGTTCAGCCAATACTAATACTGGGAGAAGGTCACGGGGGCAACTGCAATTTAGCTGATCAAATGTGTCCTTTAATATAGGAAATGTAATGATTTATATGGGAGAATTTACACCTACTGTATATTAGATTGAAGAAACATGATGTTGGATAAATGCCTGTAACTTTAATGTGATCAGATTTAACAAGTATCATTAGTGGCCCTATGAATATCTGGATGTTTTAGTGTTCCTGAAATAGAGAAGTGCGTAATTAAGAGTGTTTGCTGTCTACAGGCCAGATGAACAAAGTGTCCATTAAAATGCTGCCATAGGTAATGGATTTGTAGCCTCGGCTTTATATACTCTGGCAGGGATTCTAACTATTCATTTTGTTGAGGACCCAGCTCATAAACCAGTTCTTTTATTTTGTTTTTCTGTTTTTCTATTAGTCTGTTGGCTATCGCTCTCAGTTTCGAGCTTTCTCTCTGTGTTTCTGTTCCTTTCTTTACATGTCTCCAAGAGCAAAAGAATCATCCACAAGCAGAACTCTCCCCCAATTAGCATTTATTCAAAAATCCCTACCTGGAAGTGTTGTGCGGAAACTGGCTCTGAGATTTACATGGGTAAGAGCTGTATGAATAAGAGATTCTGTTTGGTTTAAAAAACTACGTAAATGTCTGAGAAATGTTACAGTAGCTGCCAGCGAACTGGAGAAGCACTTTGTCGTTGTGCCGTGGCCCACGTTGTACAAAGTCCAAACGCTGCGGACTGAGGAGTCTACTGCTGTCTGGGAGATAGAGACTGAGTGGAACCCATCACTATTACCTTGGCTGTTTGTGGTCGCCCGCCTGCCATATTCCTCTCCACCACAAGCAGATGGTAGCATCGCTAGCCTGCCAAGTTTACACTGACGAGAACGTGCGTGTGTGACACGAGTATCCGCTGGTGCATATGTGTGTGCGTGACCGCACATAAAATTGTACGTGGCAATAACACGGTAGAGTTCATTCCCATCCATCGCGAAAGGCCACTTGAAAATTTCCCCTTATCTTCAACAACAGAGGGTGCACTGTATGTTTTCTCGTCTATTACAGATCATGTCACAGGGAAAGAAAGTGATGGGTCTTGACTGGATATATGTGAGAAAGGATGTATTATGGTAACCTTACTGTTTTGCAAAATGAGACAGCAAGTGAACGTTGGGGAAGTGAATAAAGCCAGTCAGCAGACCCCATTGCATGTCAGCATGTCCTGCAGATGGAGGTCTGATTCTCTCACTCTGCCATAATTTACACATATCACACAACACCAGGCTGAGTCAGGCCTTTTCACTTGGGGATCTTTGTGTTTTTCAAACCCCTCAGTGTTTGCCAGTTATCATAGTTGGGGAAATTAACAGTGACCAGCGGCCCCAGAGGCAGTGGAGGAGACAAATGGCTACTATGAGGACAGAGGAACCAGCCAACTGATAAATTAAGCCATGCATGGCCGCAGCACACATGGATATAATTAATAACAATATTGTTTGAATCGTATTGCCGATTAGCCGACTGAAAAGGAAAAACATAGAGGTAGAGCAAAATGCTTTGGAATTAATGGACCTGAGCCTTGTGCCCCAACCTCATGGTGTGTAACAGGTAGGCTACTGGAGGGATGCTGAGTCAGGAGCTGAAAGCATGCAGTGGTGTGTGAAGAATTCACATTTGTTACTTAAATGAATAGTTTGGGAAATACTTACTCGCTTTCTGGCAGAGATGGATATGAGAAGATTGATGCTACTGTCATATCCATTAAATATAAGTCAAATATAAGCCTTTTTTTTTTTTTGTAGAAACATGGGTCTTTAAGTATCCCTCTAAGTGTTCTTGGACCTACGTCTGAACCTGTGAGGCTTTCTGTACATATTTATGGCCGGTCAGATTGGCCAAGGTGAATGCAAAAAGCGGTTTAAATGAATAGTTGGCCATTTTGGGAAATACTCTTTGTCACTTTCTTGTCCAGAGTTAGATGAGAGTGATACCATTCCTGTGTCTAAATGCGTAGCTATAGAGCCAGCAGCTTAGCTTAGCTTAGCACAAAGATGTGAAAACAGCTGACTTGGCTGTGTTCCACGCTATTTACATCTGAATACAAAGATATTTGAAGTTCACAGACAAACACAATTCACCTTCTTGCCATGGGTTATCTGACAAGATGACATCATACACGCACTAAATGCTAAGCTACAGCTAACAGAAACAGGGCAACAACTGGCCCGTTACTGCCCGGAGCCAACAAAATCTGCCTACCAACCCCTTTGCAGATCACTGACAAGCATATTTTATTTGGTTTATTGCCAGGAGTTATGTGAGAAGATTGATACCGCTGTCATATCTGTAAACAAAGTAGCGGTTGGTTTAGTTTAGCAAGACTAGAAATGGGGAGCTGGTCTGGTTTTGTCCAAGGCTAACAACCGACTCCAAAACCCAAGTTCTTAACAAGCTCTCGGGCCTGATTGTCATCTGCACTAACACTGAATGCATAAACACAGATGTCATGCATATTCTCTAAAAAAAACTATTGTGGCCATACAAATGCATTATAAAAAATTATAATATTTGTCAATCAAATTTTCCTGTATTGTAGAGGCATGTAGTGCGTAAATAGTCAAGTAAAGTACTTGAGGGTGGCTATTTAGTTGCAGTCATAGACACCATGGTATGTGGGTAATCCAAAGAAGAACGTGTTCCCACACCATCAAAGCTATACTGTACAGGAATGTGTGTCCCATTGTTCCCAGGTGTCATAATGCCATACGGCTTTGACAACATTATAGTACTTACCATCCCTGGATGGTATTATCAGTGTGACATCTCACAGTGCCTATGGAATAAAGTAACATGTTATTGCTTGTTTGTATTCATAAGCCCATGTAAAGCCTTGTCTGTACAACTCAGAGCCTCCCCAACTTCCACATACTCTAAGTCTCTGCTGCATCCCTCTCAGGGTATAAAATATCCCTCTGTGGTTGCCATTAACATTCACCCAGGAAGCTCAATCAGTAGCCAATTCTGGTTTTCCCTCCTTTTTGTAATTAGGCCCCAGGCCTTGTGTGGGGTAAGCTCGTGCATTCTGGCTGAGAAGACGCTCTGAGTGGGGATTTGCGGTTTGGGAAGCCTGGGCTGGAAAGAACAACTGTCTTTTGGAGCCAGCAACTTGCCCCTCTCTGATTTGACACATGCGCTACACTGTGACAGAGTCTGCAGACAGGATGCAGCCTCAACATGTGCACGGGTCGAGGCCACTGCCAGAGAGCCTAGAGCAGAGAAGCCGGAGCAACAACCAGAAAGGCCTGTGGAGGCCGCAGAATATCCTCTGGAAAGAGATCGCAGCAGTCTGGAGCCTCCTGGTCAAGAGGCTTAGGAGTACAAGCACTGCCTGAAGCCAATAGTTTTAATTCCATGGGCAAAAGCTCTTCATATTGCTGAAATTACCGCATAGTCTCACACACACTCTCATGCGCACACAAACTCAAGCTGACACAAAGGCATGCCTGCACATTGTCTGAACATTTTATAATCACACTTTCATAACCACATATTCTCCCCCTCTCTCTCTGTCTCACACACAAAAAATCCTTGCTCAGGGATGTTCTCTTGCCTTGAGAGGAAATTATTTCCCAGCATCGATGCCCTTGGAGAAAAAATTAAGTTTGCATTCATGCTGGTGCAATTGTGTAGGGGGAAAAAATAAGACAGAAACAACAAGGAAACATTGTGCAAGGACCAGAAAGAAAAGCATCAGTTTGCCAGGTGACCGTACGGGTTTCATGGTGCCTGCGTCTCATTATGCAACACGAGACTCCCCCTTTCCACTTGAGCATCCCACCTCCTTATCAGTATGTAGTAAAGCGGTTTCGATGCTTTGAATGGATAAATGAAATGTGGTCAACTCTCAGCACTGTATCCAAAGGCAAAAAAAGAAACCTTCCTTTGATGAATGCATGCCTGTCAAACATTATTTTCCACAAAATGTATTCCATCATGAAAACCCAGTTAATACGACATGACAAGCCAAGCAAGTCTACACGAAAAAAACACCAAAGTAATGAATGTGCATTTATTGCGGCGTGCATGTGTTAATATTCAAAGCTAATTGAAACGGATCAAAAGCTTTGAAGTGCTCATACTTGCAGATTTCTGTGTGTTTGTCAAGTGAGTTCTGGATGGCCAATGGCATGACAAATGGAGCAGTTGCGTATCTGTTCACAACTCTCCTCTACATGTCAGGTGTTATTTGACTGATCCATCCTCACCGATCCAACTCTCTGATTCTCCTGCATCTCCATTCCCAGAAAAGAGGGAGTGGGTCAGGCTGTCCCTGCTCGTAGCCAAAACACTATTTCATCACCAGGCGAGTTTGTGTGACTGGACAGGGCAGGATTTAGCACTGCATGTCTCATCCATCTTTAGCACTCCCAGCATCTACCCCCTAAAACAGACAGAGACGGATGAGCTAGCTGGAGCCTTGTTCCCCTTTTCCACTCACTCCTTCACCTTGGGAAACTTACTCAGCTTCAATCCTGAGCATCACAGAGCAGCTTGTTCCTTCCTCTTTTTTGCTGTACTTTCTTGTTCCTTCACCTTTTCTCTAATCCCAACTCTTACTGAATCATCTCCTCTTCTACTTCTACTTTGAGCCTGATTTTTTCTCCTACTTCAGGCTTTTCCACAACGTAGCACTCTCCTTGATTTCAAATAACAAGAGTCTGCTGCAGTGGCAGCACATCTGTAGGTTGGTGGCTCTGAAGCTCATTTAGGTTTGTGGTTTAAACCCTGGCTTTTCCTGTCTAAATGTGCCCATCTCGTATATTGTTCTGGTGCATAACAATGATCCTATGATGATTTAAACCAGGGGATGACCAAAATATTTATGATCCATGAGGGCCATGAATGTCTGTACACATTTCTGCATCAGTCAATCAACAGATGTTGACATATTTTATTGGTTAAGTGAGAGTGTTGACCTTCTACTGGTACTACAGGGAAAGTCAGGGGATAATCAAAGTCTTAATAGGTCGCCCTCTGGACACTGTAGATCTACTGTAGAGTATTAAGTTCAATGGCGGTTCATCCAGTTGTTATTAAGACATGTGACTGCTTTAAGAAGCTAACCTGCTGGAGACCATGTAGTAAAAGTTAAGTGATCAGAAAATCCAGTAGAAATGTCTGTGCAAAATTTCAAGGCAATCCATCTGATAATTGCTGTAATATTTCAGTCTGGACCAAAGTGGTGGACTAACAGACCAACATTGCCATCCACAGAGCCTGAAATATGCACAGCAGCTTTCCAGGAGCATCTATTCATGTGTGCAAATCATCCTTATTTGACAGTTGTGTGGTTTCACAGGAAACTTTACTTATTTCAAAGGCCAAGTTGAAAACTTTTTTGCCTCTCGCTTCAAAATTTGTCTGTCATCTCGTCCAGAATATGGTAAACACGGGCAATGTGCAACAAGAAATCAGTTGTAATTTGACATGTCTCTTATAATTATTTTAATGTCAAAAAGATGAATATTTCCAAAGAGAACAGACCTAAATAGACAGTGTTTTTGTACTACTGGAGGAATATTTTAATTTCTGTCTATGTAAGTCTTGGACAGTTGTAAATCACTGACATCACCCTCGCTTTTGATAAATAGGCTGATCAGGCACAACCCTATCCCAGTGTAAGCTTATCATCCAGGGGCTCATCCTGTTCAGCTAACCTTGCCTCCGCTGCTGAGGACAAGCAAACCCTCTCCAGGGGCTAATCTCCCAGGGAATCCAGGATTATGGGCAGCGACTCTCCTACATAGATTAAGCTGAGCCAGGCTTGAGGCTTTGTAGGGTTAGACGTCTCTCTCCTCGCCTTGCTTTGTTTTGCTCTGGCTCTGTTGTCCAGGTATGGACTTACTTTGACAAAGGGTGAAAAGGAGCTGAGCAGCTGGAGGTGTTGCAAAACGTGGAGGTACGACGTGATGCTCAGAGTCTGTCTTGACTCTGCAGTACATGCAAAGGGCCAAGGTGCTGTTTTTCTTGACTTTACAAGGATATGTTTGGAAAGCACAGCTGATTGCAAGGGGGAGATTTATGAAATTCATGACAGATGAATGGTACGTAGCCAGCTTTTTTTTTTTTTTTGCTCAGCAAATCAGAGCTGCAGACAGGCAAGAAATAGCATTACATATAGGTTAGGTTTAGTACTTGACAGTTGTCACCTGCCTCTGCATGCGTGCTGTCACTCAATGCTGCATACAGTTAAAAGGTTTCACTCAAATACATAAGTTCTTCATCCCGTCTACAGATGGCACTATTGCCTCAGTATGGTTGGCACTGGAGTGCAATATTTCATATTGATGACTCACCAAACTGATTGACAACCTTTATTCTTCCTTTACAAGTTCATCAGTGACCTTTGCAAGTACAGCAATATTTACATGGGAGCAACAACAAAAAGGAACCTCTCTGCTTGAAATCAAACAAGCTTTCACCCTGCAACTCTTCAAACTTCAACTCTTCATTTAGCTTCAGCCCTTTTCCTGTAAAAATAACTCAAGTCAGTTTATGCTCAAATGTCCCCTGGCTTTCATTGGTTCCGCCAGATTGGTGAGGCAAATCAAATGCAGACACATTCATCCACTGACCAAGGCCAGAAAGTATTAAAAACTTGAGAAAACAGCTTTCCACACTGTGGGCTTTTAGCTGGTGACCTCTCTCAATTTAAAGGCTGTCCAAAAAGGACCATAAACTCAACGCTCAAGTTTTCCATCAGCCGAAGAGTGAAATTACGAGACAATTGCCATGACTTAATAAACAAAAGAAATGGAAGTAACAGCTGACCCTGCACGGGTGAGCGACAATTTAGGATGATCATTTGGATCGATTCAGATTCGAGAATTTCTGGACTGAGTGAACCGAGTGTCCTTCTCTGACGGTAGAGGAAACCTGGGCCGTCTCTCGCAGCACTAAGATGTCTTTCTTCCTCTGCCTGTCATGCAAGTTCCCAGATTCATGAATAGATTTTTTTTTCTTTCCAACTTGTGGCGTGTTAATTACTGGCAGCATTCTCCGAGGCTCTTTAAACTGAAATGACAGAGGTGTTCTTCACTGTGCTGAAGTTGGTTCAGCTGCTGTCCGGGGTAATTGAAAGGCAGGATTTCCCAGCTGGAATCACAAGGAATGGAGAGGCCCCTGTTGTTGCCACTGCTGCCTTCATAATGACAAATGTCTCTTATGCTTTTCCAGGGTAGTTATGACAGGTTCAAATGTGTCAATAAGCGTCACTGCCGAGAACAACGCGACTATTAAGATACATGGAAAACCAGAGAAATAAACTGCTAACTCAGCTCTTATATGGCTAAAAACACTCGGAGAGAAAATTTATTTTTCACTCAGCAATCAGTCCAACTTGTATTAAGACATTTTGATACATTTGACAAAAGAAAAAAAGCATTTTTTTTTATTAAAGATGATTCATTTACAGATAGTATGGAAACAATAAAGGACCTCAGTGCAGACAGGTGGGATCTCCATACTGTCTTTATAAATATATGTTGCTGTACAGTTTGTTATCTTTTGTAGTCACATGGTTATAGCCTTGATGTGGATGCAGTTATTAGTGATGTCTGTTCAAGGTTAAACTCAAAGACGGTAGGGGGCGTGGAGGGATAGTATACACCTGAGAGCTAGGTTAATACTATGCACAACTAGTTTAAATAAGTTGGACTACTTTGATTTTACTGTTCTAAGTAGCTAATGGGTAGGGGAAAAAACTTTGTGCTCACGGGGGGAGACATGTCCTCTATTGTCCATGTCAAGTTCAGTCAATTACCAAACCAAACTTGAAGAGAAAAAGAAAATTTTGTCAAAGATCTGGTTCTGGTCACATTGAAAGGCTTATTTGAGCTGCCATGTTGCTCCGAGTGACTGTGCGTGAACAGGAGGGAGGAAGCAAGGTGTGGACGAGGGAAACCTAGGACATGGTGATCTGCATGGACTCCAGCATCTCCTCCACTGCCTTCATGGAGCATTTGTTCTCCTTAGTCCCACGACCGGCCAGCTGCATGTCAGAGAGGGAAGGTGAAAGGCAGAGAGACAGTGAGAGAGAGAAAGAGAGCAGGGGAGAGGAAAGAACATCAGCTCATTAGAGTTTCTGCCAACTAAAGTAATGGAGAGCCAAACTCACTTGAACGCAGCCTCATGGAGGCATCGATGCCCTCATCCTTTTCTGTACCCAACAATGACTGAAGCGACAACGATAATTAGACAGAAGTGATCAACAAGTCATGCAAATTGAAATGCTATCTCTAAATTAAGGATTTTTCCAAAACCGTTAAGTAACTGCCATTTTAGTTAGTGTGCATGTGTGTGTGTAAAGCCCACATTAGCCCACTTCCATTGCCTCTAGTACAGGAGTACATAACACTGCACGCTAATTTTAACATCGTGTCCACAGGGTTTCGCAGGAAGTGCCGCGAATTATAATCCACAAGCACACACATCATTACTCACGCATGCACATACGGGCACACACTTTTTCTACCCGATTAAACTTTTTGCAAAGGACGTGGCATCCCCCGAAAACATACCAAAGAGAAACACGACTTCCTGAACCTTGGGCAGGAGAGCAGGGAGACGATAAAGGGTCAGTTAATGTGACCTCGTCTCACCCACGTTTGTAGATCAACACGATTCGTTATGAAATCCCTCCAAGATTATATATAACTCTACTGCATGATACATATATCAACATGCAGCTTTCATTATGATATGAGAGGATATGGCCTGCAGTTCCACCATATGAAAGTTTTTCTTATTCTCCAGTGTGGTCAAGTTTAGTGCAAGTGAGATGGAAATTAAAACAGTCAGGGAACAAACAAACATGGCTACAACCCACAGCCATGTACTTGAACACAGCAGTGCTTCAGTCTGAAGGCTAACGTGTATATAACGCCTATGCCAACATAATAATGTGCTGACGCATGTTTTTCATCTCCACTATCTAAACTTTGCATTTTATCAAGCCAACATTTACTAATTGGCTTTAAATACATACGTCATCATAATAAGATTTAGGAGAAGAAAAAAAAAAGAGTCAAATTTCAGTTTAAACTTTGAAGTCTTCTACAAAGTGGTAGTATCACAAACAAGATACAGTGGCTGCAGCAGCAGACACTGATACATTGCTTGCAATTTAAGACCTGTGTAAGTAAGATCCCTGGAACAATTTGCTGCTCAGGCTGACAGATAGCTGCAGAGCATCGGTCAGCAGTTCCCCATCCAGGTACACACCGTAGAATAATATCTGCTGCTCTTTAGAGGATGTGTCATCAATGGCTTCCACTCAGCTGGACAGCAAAGGACAAACAGGAGGCAAACAGCATCGCAGGATCCTTTGAATTAAATCATTATGAAAACACCCCCTCTCCACCCCGCACCCCCCCAAATCAAACACAGGCAGGGGGATACTGTTTCAACCACATGGCAACTCTACCTCTGGACAACAGAGCACATTCTTCATGTCCAAGGTGAGAGATGAGCCCCAAGAGACTTGGTCAGAAAGAGGCACAGACACACACACAGACACACACGCACCCGCCCACACGCACACGCACGCACACACAGACACACAAAACACCACAATTTCAATACTTGAACACCCCACACCTCCTTT
>OMNW01014152.1:0-11304 GCA_900303245.1 Selene dorsalis
TCATCACCAAAAGAACACCATACCTACAGTGAAGCATGGTGGTGGCAGCATCATGCTTCGGGGCTGTTTTTCTTCAGCTGGAACTGGGGCCTTAGTCAGGATGGAGTGAATTATGAACAGTTTCAAATACCAGTCTGTGTTGGCACAAAACCTTCGGCCTTCTGTTAGAAAGCTGAAGATGAAGAGGAACCTAATTTTTCAGCAGGACAATGACCCAAAGCACACATCTAAATCAACAAAAGAATGGCTTCACCGGAATGAGATTGAGGCTTTGGAATGGCCCAGCCAGAGTCCAGACCTGAATCCCATTGAACATCTGTGGGGTAATCTGAAGAGGGCTGTGCACAGGAGATGCCCTCGCAATCTGTCACATTTGGAGCGGTTTTGCAAAGAAGAGTGGGCAAATATTGCTACATCAAGATGTGCCACGCTGATAGGCTCCTACCCAAAAAGACTGAGTGCTGTAATAAAAGCCAAAGGTGCTGCAAAGTATTAGTTTAAGGGTGTGCATATTTATGCAACCAGGTTATTTTAAGTTTATTTTATATTTTTCCCCTTTAAATGTTTCATTTTGTTTTCCAATTGCAATGTACAGGTTATAGGTCACATTGAAGGTGCAAAAAGTTGTGAAATTATTTGTCTTGCTGTCATTTTTTTACATGACAAAAACCTGGCATTTGAACAGGGGTGTTAGACTTTTTATATCCACTGTAGGTCCCCTTTAAATATTTGCTTATTTGTCACAAGTCATATCATTCTTGCAGTTGGAACAGTTTTCTTCATATCATGCAGGCTCAACGGAGACCCTACTCAGGAAGGAGTTGGGAACCCCTGGAGCCCAAATTACCTCCTGCAGAAGGTCGGCCTGTTCAATGGCTTTGAGGACGCTCTTCTTAGACGTGTCCTGGATCTCTCCTCCCATCAGGAACTCATCCAGAATGAAGTACGCCTTCTCGAAGTTAAAGATGATGTCAAGCTCACACACCTGCACAGACACACCAGTGATCAATGCTCACAGGTAACTTCTACCACCCTAACAGATAACACCAGAGACATTTAACTCACGCTGCCAAAGTATTTATCCAGAAGCTCCACGAAGCGGTGGATCACCTCCAGAGTGATCAGCTCATTGTCCTGCTCCTCTATCGCACAGCAGAAATACAGGCTGGCATACCTGCAGGAGAACACACATGAAGAGGTTGACTTCATTCTGGAAAATGATACAACATATGATATTTCCCAGATATACCCCTATTGACCAACCGCTGAGCCTATTTTCATTTTGCAACTCATAGCTTGAATTTAAAGCATCTAGTTTCTGATCACGATAAATCGATCACCTGTGGTTAATACTGCACTGTGGGAAGAAATGTGTGCTGCTTGAGTACAAATACTGCCCAGCTATTTAGACCTCTACAGCAACTGTTACAACATGACTGAGACTGCATCACTGAACAAGCCTATCTCTGCCTGATGAGGAGCATTTTTAACATGACCCTTTAGACCCTCAGCCTAATCCTGTAAACTGTAAGTATCATAAACAAGAACTGCTTAAACTCCTATAGACAGACAGCTCATTCACAGGGCAGTTTCAGGATGTCATACTTATATGACTGGGATGACAGTGGACACACATTAGAAAACTACTTTTGTTTGTCCACCTGTGCATACTGCCCACAGTGCCGTATTGTCACACATATAAACAGAAAAAAACACTTTCTAGTCTGTGGCAGCTTAATTATTAAACTAGATTGGGTGCTTCACTAAACTCTAATTCAAGAGCCGGCGGCGGTGGTGGCAGTTTTCAGGACAGCAAAGGCCTGTTGTCGGCCCATAGGTGATGATTAAGCAGGATTTCTTTTGTATAAGTCTATATTTTATTTTTTAGGGAAATCCTGCAGATGCTACCTTTAAGGTAATAACTATGCTGAATATTCTGAGATTTTATCTTAATACAAAGAGCTGCAGCTTGCGTGCTTTTCGTTATTGCACGTTGCTATATAGTGATTTTGAAAAAACTAATATTACGATACGATATGAATTACTTTATTAATCTCCAAAGGGAAATTCATTTGTATGTCAGCTCATCACCATTTGCAGAAGAATCAAAAAAGCCTGGTGGCTAAAGGTATAAAGGATCTTCTATATTTCTCTGTCCTGCAGCAAAGAGAGAGGAGCCGTCCACCACTGCTGCTTTCCTGGTCCATCAAGGTGCCATTAAATGGATGATCCAAGCCGTCCAGAATGGTCTCCACCACCCTCAGTGTGCATCTCTCCACCACATCCCTCAGTGAATCCATCAGGGAAACATGACTGAAGTCTCCTGATATCATTAAAAGTGCCTCAGGATGTTTTATCTGTATCCTAGCAATGTCGCGAGAGAAAAATTTAAAATTACAAAAGCAACTGAGAAATTGATCAGTGATAATAATTACCTGCTGAACTTCTCATGAATATACAAGTCATTGGCCATTTTCCTATAATCCTCTCTTCCTGCTGCCATAGAAAAGTCTGCTGATGGGCAATGCAATTCAATATGACTGTCTGATTCATCACTTGTGGCTGAGGCTCCAGGATAATGTGACAGGAGAGAATCAGGGACATATGTGTGGTGACTGACCAAATCTAACATGTCTGCATTTTGATCATTTTGATCTAAATGCTCCAGAGCTCATGTATCATACATAGATACTTGTCTTCCAGGTTTAAACTGACTCAGTACAGATTTTAAATACACACTGTGAAGAAAAAAAAGGGTATCCCACACACTGTCCAGCAGAGATTTTAGATTTTTTTTATTTTTTTTTATCTCTGCTTGAAAAAGGTCTGAGGACTGAAACGTCGTGTCATATGAAAAGTTTTTGGTTTTAAGTTTTAAGTTGTAGGACAGTGCGCGGGATACCCTTTTTTCTTTCTTCTCTTACGGATTCATGCTCCCACGCACCTGTCCGCAAAAGTCTTCTTTAGGTGTGCATCAGCCTTCATACTGTGACCATCAGCAGTCATAACTAGACATGAAATTGTATAGGAAACTCGTATCATGATTATCATGACTAAAATCATGACATCATCAGTGTTATCATGAGGTGAGAACAGGTGAGGCTGACAGCTGTGGTGGGACAGGGTTTTTTTTTTTTTTTTTTACCTATGTATAGAATTTTTGAATTTCATAGAGAGGTTATCTGGTATATTGATGAGATACAATGTAAACATCAGAATTTTATCAGGTTAATGTGCTCTCTGCTGTCTCTTCACAGTCACCCGGTAAGAAAGATAAATTCCAACAGCAGAACTGAAGACACATCAGTCAATGTGTGGTTTTTACCTTTTATAGACAATCTTCAGGTCCCTCCATTCTAGGAAGCTGCACATCTTTGGTTTGCGGGCAAGCACAATCTGCATCAGCTCCCTCACCATTTTCTTCTTGTCGCGCTCAGCGGTAGCTGTGTACCATTTCTGCAGCCGCAACTTCCCCTGCCGGCTGAACAGCAGCATGAAACGCATCTGCACACAGACACGCAGTGTGAAAACTTAACACAGATGTATCTGACAATATATGAGAAAATGTGATCAGGAGTATTAGAAGTAGTAGAAAATTAATTTCAAACTGTGACTATAGCTGATATAAGGATGCGTATTCATTGGTCAGTATGTGGCAGCTGTGTTGCCTCTTTGAATGTTCCCTCTTTTATAGTAGAAGCAGACAGCTACAGATTATTGGCAACAGATGGCAGCATTTCTCAAACTATAGACCAGCACTGGTCCATGACAATGTTACTGCCAGTCCACAAAGCCCTGTTCCTGCACCAGTCAAAATGCACCTGAGAGCAATGAGGACACTTTGTGACCACATTCAATACAAGTGTAAATGTAAATGCTTCTCCAAAATGCATTCACAAGTCAATGCGCCCACTCTATCCTCTGCTTTCCTCCGTTTTTCTATGGTTAAAACTGACTTGCTCTGCTGCATCAAAGCAGTTGAGCTGTTCAAGCTGTTCAGCAGCAGCAGCAGCAGCAACAGCAACCCGTGAAGTTGCTAAGTGGAGCCTGACATCAGCCAGTTCTCAAGACAAAGATGTTTAAGAAAGGCTGCCTTAAATTATCTCCTATCACATGACCACAACCTCAGATTGTAGCAGCATCAATCCAGGACTGAGGTTGAAGTGACATAATGATGATAACTAAACAATTAAACCCAATTTTTTTACCCAAACTGTGCTGAACCATAGCACCAAAAGTTCACAGACACTTTTTGTCACATCTGACATGTTGACTGAGATAAAATGACCAAATTCAGGTGTTCTCAAGAATTCTGAAGCTGAACAGCTACTGAACTGTATGCTACAAAACTGTCTCAACGGATTGAATAGTATTTTTAGGATACTGTTGTCAGAAGTATGTTTTCACTCTCATTCTGAATTATTAATTGTAGAGTATCTATCTATCTAGAGAAGTGCTCTTAAGTTTAAGTCAACTCACTGTCAGTCCTCACACTGCTGACTGTGAATTGTTCTAATGATAAAAAGAGGTGACTCACATAATTTCATTAATTGTGATAGTAATGAACAAACTAGTGTTTGAGACAGATGTTGTTAGCTGCGGTTAAAAACAATATCCTGGAAGACAGTGACCTCGGAAATAACCACCTGCCGCCGTCATTGTTTAGTCGGGGGCGAAGCTTCTAACGTTCCCCCAGAAGCTGGGATGCTATTCAGATGTTTAATGTTCACAGTTGTACTGAGTAACATCGCCTTCAGGTGACACTTACTGTAACACGACTCAAACACTCAATGAAATCTCATTACCTTGTCAGAACAATGGGACTGTTTCACGCCTTGCGCTATTAGCTGGCGTGTTAGCTCAAAGCCTACGCTGACAGGAGCCAGGTAGAGGTAGCGCAGGTGGACACTTCCTGAAATTATACACCTTGCTAGCATTAGCTTAGCACCTAGCTTCTGCCTTTCGAAACCGAATCAGTCGCGGTAACTCACCATGTTGTAGGATTGTTGTTGAGCTGCGACGCTAGAGACAAACTGAAGCCCTAAACTGATCCAACGGTGACAGAAACACCGCGGCTAACAGATACGTTCCATGTCTGTCAGACACTGAACCACTGAACTGCACTCGCTCCTTGCTCCACCGAGCACTTCCGCCTCGTATGAGCATGCGCACTCCGCATAGCTGGCTGCCCTCAACTGCAGCTCTCAGGTAAGACCTCCTCTGACCATGAGAAATATAACTGATAAACATCAGTAAACAATTGAGTATATCTCAAAATAGTAATATATAGATGACATGTTGCTTCTCTTTAAATAATTGTTTATGAATACAATTATGTGGTCCTATATTTGCTCTTTGATTATTTGTATGTATACTGATTTGTACCTGCTTTGTTTGTCATCCTTTTGTATTTATGTGAACCCTGCTGCAAAAATTATTTCCCTTTTTGGGACAATAAAGTAAACCTAACCTAACTCAACCTAATATTGTCCTTATAGTGATGTTTATATGGTAATAACTAAAAAACTACCATTAAAATTAATATGCTTTTACCTGTAAAAATCCCATCTTACTTATTTATCTATTTTTTTTAATTCTGGTTTGAATTAACACAGTTTTGTTTAACTTTATTTACAATACAATGTTATTTTCCAAATTCACAGTGTGATCATGATCATTTTAATTCCTGGATTATGGTTATCATTCCTGGATAACCAGGTTAATCCTGCTCCTCCCTATGGAAGATAAACCACAGATTGACTTAGTCCTCGGAATCCTGGTTATGTTCAGACTTATCTGATATGAAGTTACACCAACAAAATCTGATCAGCATCTGATCAGCATTTCCAAAAAACATGTGTTGCCTGTAACAGAAAGACAACAAGGGGGAAAAAACTCTTCGTTATTTTTAAACTCATGCTTTTCCTTATTCCACATCTTGCTCTGATGGAGACAGAGTCTTTGAGTCTCAGTTAAGGGAAACACCTCCACACAGTGACTTCCTGCCAGTTTTAATAATATCCGATTGTGAAGGGCAGCATGATAGTAACATAGTTACCTCTTTTGCCTCTGTACAAGAAGGTCCCAGGCCTCAGGCCTTCCTTGATGGAATTAGCATTTTCTTCCTGTTCCAACAGTCCAAAGACATGCAGACTACAATATGTGGACTGGGGACTATGGGCTCAAAAGTGTGAATATAAGTTGTCCGCACTGTTTGTCTCAACAAACTCAAAAAAACAACAAAAAAAACATTTAAAGTTGTCCCATTTTAAGTCTTTCTTATTACCTCTTGATTTGTCACAGCTAAAACAACGGGTTTATTAATCATAATAAATAATGAATAATCTGCAGAATCCAGGGTAATGAAAATGACCAGCAGCCCTTGCCTCTGTGTCTTTATTTGCCACATTTACCTCATGCTCTTTTAAATGAGGGAACTCTTGTTCACCGGACCACAGACACAACAGATTTTTAAAAACATAGACTTTTAATAAATATAAATACTCCAAATCACAAATGTAACAAAGTAAAAATGGACATTAACACTGTACAAATAGATAAAACACATCTTTTTTGGTCCTAATGCAGTGTCAGTCTGTCAGTGTGAAGTGCATTAGTGTCACACAATTTGTTCACTTTCCTTCATTTGCGTCAAACATTCAGAGAAATAAATAAACACAAATATAAAAACTAAATTAATTTTTCCACTGTGTCCAGTCAAAGCTCTTCTTAGCGGTCCTGCCTGTGTGTAGTCAATGGATGCAAACAGTCATGTGACTCTTGGTGTGATCATTGTGTATGTGTGTGTTCATCATGTGAGCAGCAGTAGTCAGACACAGCTGGTGAAGGATCTTCAAAGGGTTATTGTGTCTGAGGCTGGTTGAACTGACCCACGAACAGAACAGCACCTAAAAACAGGAAGAAGAGTCACAGTCATACTTGATACACTCTGACTGATAGGTCAGAAGACTTTTTTGATTCTTCTGCAAATGGTGATGCGCTGACAGACAAATGAATTTCCCTTTGGGGATTAATAAAGTAATTTGTATCGTATGGTACCGTACAATAGTGCAGCAGATAACTGCATATTTTATGGAAATGTTTTTTGTATGTGTTTTAAGAACCACATTTGAAAATTTGTCTGCTGCCCTATAAAGTGAGATTTCATGTTAAAATTATGAGGAGCATTACCTGTGTGTTTGTGCTGGATGAGGAAGAGAAACGGTTGGTCCAGAGTGATTTCCTCTACTGCCATACGAGAAAACATGACAGCAGCTAAAGGAGGGAAGAATGGAATCAGTGTCAGTGTCTGTAATGTGTAAGGCTTCATTGTACCCGGCACCAAGCACATTCCTGAATCCAGCCACATGTCCACGCATGTGTTTGTAGCCTACCTGTTGCTGATGCTCCTTTGGTTCCTTGCTCATTCACTTCAATCTTAACTCTTTGGAGGACCTTCGAGACGCACAGTCTTTCATCAGCTGGAGGCACAAACACACAGAGACGTCATATAACTGCAGCTGTAGTCACGGGGTACATGTCACTTCTTTAAACTGTGACTTGAGGGACTAAGTAAGTAAATAACTAACTATCTTACTGGTTATGCGTGTGAAGTCAGCAGTCGCCAAATTGAACATGTCTTTCAGACCCATCTTCAACAGAGCTGTCTTCAGGTTCACTTCAGAGTCCAGAGTAAACCTGCAAACACGTCAGTTCTTAGTGTTTGTCTTGTTGTGACACAAACAACACTATTCCCACTCCACCACCTCACCTGGGCATAGCGAGCCGCCTCTTCACGCTCCGCATTTCTGCTCTCCACTGTTGAATCCTCTGGATACTCAGATCCACACTGACTGTGCTGAGCTGGACCTCAGGCTCAAAGGGTGACACCAGAAACATGCTGAGGGATTCACCCTCATATGGGACCTCAATGACGTCATAGTCCACCCCGTCAGAAGTGACAAATTCACCTGTTGGTGGAGGAGGAAGAGACTGTTACTTTGTGAGCCTGAGATCAAACTGAGAAGAAGCCATGTGCCAGGTCAACCTACCATAGTTGAAGTGGTTTGTGAGTCTCATCATATGTACAGGAACAGTGCTGCCATTGGAACAATGGAACATCCTCTCCTGTGTCAGCGTGGAGTCAAAGGGGACTTTCCACATAGCCTGGAAGTGGAGAGCATTGAGGAGGACCAGGCGGGTTTCATCAGTTAGAGACCCAGGTGCCAAGAACTCAGAGATGGCTCCTACAAAGAAAAGATGAACATAAGTCAGCGTTGTAGAGAAGTCTGCAGCATGGGTTACTAGACTGAGATATTACCTGCAGTGTTGTCTGAGACCCACGAGTTAATGATGCCAATTGCTTGGTCTGGCTTAGTGAAGTCCACTTGGTGAGGGTGAGTCTGGAAGGCCTTGACCAGGGCCAGACGGTATCCCTTCTCCAGGCTCATCTTCCTCTCCAACATCACCCCGCTGATTGTCTCCACCCCTTCCTCACTGGACAGATCCCGCTGCAGGAGACGCTGCTGCCGTGACAACCCTCGTTCTGGAGGGAGGGAGGGAGAGGAGTGTGACACCATCAACACAAAATGTTTACATTTAGCTTTTATGTACTTGTAAATTGTTTTATTTCAAACATAATGTATTTGATGTGGGAGTCATGTCATTATATCATCTATATATATCTATCAGTGGAAGCATTGTTTTTCTGTTTAATAAATGACAAGGGTGTATTTATTAACTTTGTAATTCATTCACATTGTTAACTTATGGAGGGCCAGGGATGTATATCAGGAAAAGAAATAAACCAATTTCTTAATTTCATTAGTTTTTTTGGGGGGGGATATCTTAGTTCCCCCCTCCTTGACCCTGCACGGATTAATGACCTCTGGTATAGGTATGGACCAGAGGTCACTAATATCCAGATCCTGACCCAGACACCGTCCTATCCAGACCCGACCCTGTAACTGCTGAAATACTGAGGATTAGTTTTGTCAGAGCATTTCTATTTTAATGGCTGCAGCATCTTTCATATTTTACTATTTATTTGAATCCTGTGTTGCAAATTCTAGAATTCTACTGTATTTGTGTACTGTATTCTGTAATTGACTACAATCTATCCACTAGACACAGATGCTGATGTAACTACAATGCTACCGCAAAGCACTGAAAAATAACAGACATTATCACTTGAGAAAATATTCATAAATTGAACCTTAGTGAATTTTAATTGAACACAAACTGCTGCACTGAGACTGACGGACCAGCAGAGGCCAGTGTTAGACAATCACAGACTGGGGGATCAGTATGTTGCTGCTAATGATTTGTCACGTTTTGAATACAGAATTCAGAATACAATATTTGATTTTCAATTGTTGCCTTATTCAGTAAAAGCCAGTGGGTAATCACATTGTTTTATATGACGTCATCTACTTTTAACCCACATGTTACTCACCTCGCAGAGAGAAGCCCAGAGCAGTAGTTAAGGCCTTGTTGGTGTTTCCTGCAGCACCAAGCTGTGCCATGGACAGGACTGAGGCCACACCGTACGGGGATAAGACAACGTTCTTGTCCACTGAGTCCTGGCTCAGCTGGCGGAAGACCTTCAGTCCAAAATCAGTTTGTTTGTCCCACAGAGAGCTTAGCCCCCCTCTGCTCAGGGTCAGCAGCAGGAAAACGCAAAGCATCCTGGGAAAGACAGGAGAACAGGTGTGTGAAAACCCTTGAATTTCTCACCTTTTCCTTAGTGCAATCAGGCCACTGGGCAGTTTACACACTCTGACTCATCTTTGCACAAAGATGTAAAAAGTGTATGTAAACAGTGAATCTTCCCTCAAAGCAAACACTCAGTTACCATCATGAGGACAAAGTTCTGCCTAGTTTGAAATGGGAGTGAATCTGTGGCCAAAAGAAAGTTTATTCTGTTTTTCATTAGGAGGGAGCACACTGAGCAACTGATGAATAGCTCTCAGATGGTTTCTGTAAAACTCTGGGAGTTTTGGACAGAAGCCAATTTTTTTTTAGCTTCCAGAAAACTGAGGTCTTTCATACAGGAGATTTCCCATCAGTTACAGTGATGATTAAGAAACAGATTATTTAAAAACTGACTGAAAAAAAGAAACTTGTCAAGAATCCAGGAGTTCAAGACAATGTGACTCATGCTTAATGTGTGTGTTGTGTTAACAGGAAAGAGTGTGGCAATAACACTGGTTTTCCACTGCTGAGGGGAGCAGTGGCTCAGCAGCTTCATGGATTGTGGCTCCTCACTGAGTTGTGAACAGACGCACTTTCAATTCCCACCAAAGAAAACCTAACTATGCAGTTTTATCCTAAGGGTTACACTGAATGAGGTCACCTCTTGGTTTACAATGTTGCATCAAATGAAGATAGAGGTATTTTAGGGTTCTTGATGTTCGGGTGTTGCAGAGTTTACTCTTTAACTGTTTTTATTTATATCCAAAAAGTTAATGATAGTAGAAGCTCTATCTAAAGTATTTCAGAAGTTAGTTGAGTGAGTGTATTTGGCACTGTTAATGCCAGTTTAATTCATTATTAAACCCTATGTAAAATAATTGATGGTTATAAGTAATATGTAACTCCCCAGATTACAAATCTCAGTGACTCCTGAGGAGACAAAGGAGACCTGATCACAAGACTTATTAAATGCTGTCAATATCTGAGCAACTGTTTTGATGACAGATTGAATTAGCTCATATTCTAGCTTTTCAACTGCTACTAATGCTTCATAACTGATGAACTGGTGAACTCATGTTCACAAGATGTTACTAATGTCTTTAAATATTCTGGCACTGCATACCAAAACAAAAGTGTTCTGTCAGCCTGTTTGAAGTATAAGATTGTGTATCTGTGATGCTTACCTTGTGATCGGAATGTGTTGATTTGTGGTGCTGCAAGTCTCTGTTGTTTCAGCTTCTGTCGCCTGTGCTGCTTCAAGTCTGACAGACTGACTGAGTTCAGGTCTTTTTATAGTGGATGGCCGCCCTGGTGGAAGCCCCGCCCCCAGCTACGCACACTCATTAGAGACGATGATGTCATCTAACACTGTCTGGACAGGCTTCCTTTTCAGGATCACACTCTCTCCTTCTGCCAGTATCTCTTTGTCAGTCTGTGTCTCTCACTCACAGCATGAGAAAACATATGGAAAGTCACTCAATGTTTACACACACACACACACACACACACACATACACACACACACACACACACACACACACACACACACACACACACACACACACACACACACATCACTCTGGTACTGTCTCCTCAAGATAATTACCTTTA
>OMNW01014155.1:0-32412 GCA_900303245.1 Selene dorsalis
ATGGCAGTTTCGTTATTGCAACCAGCTAAAATGAGTTGATCAATCAACCTATTGATTTTCAGAAAATTAATGTTAATTAGTGGGTACTTGAAAAAAACAAAACAAAAACAGAAATTCACTTATACCAGTTTCATGTCAGTATTTACTCAGCATATATATATATATATTGAATGTTGGTCACGTAATAGTGATTTTCCATTAATCTACAGCCCACAGTGCTGCTTTGATGGAATCATCATACTCTCTTGAAACACACTTATAAAATGAAATTTGATAAACCACAACTTTTGAAACTAATGAGGTATAAATTAGATTACAGAATTACAGATAGATGCCAGATAGAAAAGCTGTCAGTCATGGTAAGTGTTTTACTTCACTGATGCAAATTCTTAACAGATTTTGGAATAATCAAATACTGTACACCCAGAATTGTATGGAGTAAACCAGGGTCTTTAGGGGTCACTTTTCCAAGTTGGGATTCCAACTTTGCTCTCAGTAGTTAGCAATTGTGGAATGCATATAATTATCCTGACAGCATAGTAAATACCCTTATCAAATAATAATAAATTTGTTAATTTCTACTCCACTAAACTTATCTAACAACTGTAGTTAACTTAAACTGATTAACAGGAAAATACTAGCAACATTTTAAGTACACAGACAGGTGGCATTCATGTCTGCTGGTTTACTTTGTGTAGCTTCTGTTGATTATTCTTTTCTTTTTTAACTGGTTGACTATACAGTCGTTGTCTCTGACACTTTACTCACAAGAGGCAGCATGTGGTTTCAAGTGTGTATGTATGGGTCCTTCACAGAAGCAAGTGATTGTGAGGCTAGACGCGTCTGCTGGTGATCCAAAGTGTCCACTGAGAATGTGCAGGTGCCATCATCACAATGTTTCAGTTATGTTATGTTTTGGCTTTTTAATGTTGGTGGGCTAACTTCGGTGGAAACGGCACTGACAGAAGGATTCTAGTGCAGCAGTTGAACTATCACACAGTTATCGCAGTTCCTGAGGTGAACTGACTCAAGTTCAACAGCAGATTATGATGCCGTATTGGTTATTGGGTGACATCTAGTGGACATTGTCCATATCAACAGATTTGCATGATTGATCCCACTAACACCATTACTAGTAAAACATTGCTTTATGTATTTCATAACATAGAACAAATACAGTGACAAAATCAGTGCAACATCAAGCTGTAATAAATATGTTTTCCTTTAATTAAAATCACCAAATGGTGGTAATAAATAACACTCAAATAAATACTCTCAAATAAATATTTTTGACTTGTGAGGATAAGAAACACCTAAGTTGGAATATCAAACACCTACATTTGTATTACACCTGAAGGACTGGGCTCCCACAGCCAGTGTGACAAGTGATCTATTTGTCCAGTTTGCATTTTCAGTAGCAATTTAAATAAATTTTCATGATCAAAGCTCATTAACTCAGGGAGCAAAACCTGAGGAGCAGAACAGACAAAAAAATGATGTCATGAAAATATCTCTCAGGAACACATTCACAGATGAATATTATGATATGGCTTTTAACAAGAGACCTAATTCTATTACAATAAATAACACTGACCTGCAACTGGGGCAGATGCCTAGTGAATTAAAATGGAAGGCAGGTAAGCAGGCTTATCTCTTACATATAACTGCATTTTCTCCGACTCACATCACAGTATCCACAGGTATCTGTGATTTTGAATAACTTATATTTTTAAGGCGCAATTTGAAAAAGGATGGCATTACGGAAATAACCAAATCTTAAGGAAGCTAAAACATCTGCCCACCTTGTGTCAAAAATTCACCAAATCTATATGATTGACTTTAAGTCAAGGTAAATATGAAGCAGTGGCTTGAGAGATAAAGTGTAATGCAAGACAGTTACTGAAAGGAGAAAATATCTGGGAATGCTATTTTGTGCAATGTTCATCTCAACTACAGCATCTGAGATAGTGGGAAGGTCTGTCCAGCTTCACTGGTTTCCATCGATACAAGACTGCTATTTCAACTCCTTCCATTAAAAAGGCCCAGCTATAAATCCTGGTGGAGGTCGCTGTGTGAGAGAGGTTGGTAATGCTCCTCCATGGCTGACTTAGCTCGATGCCTCTGAGCGACTAGTCTCTGGTAGCGGGCCTGCATTTGATAGTCTGGATCCACATTTACCCAGCTGTTGGCCACCCACTTTACCCCACGCCTGACTGGGCAGTCACCATGGAGGGAATACTCATCTAGCTCTCCCATCCAACCTACAGAAGATACAGGAAAACAGCATTTAATAGGGAGGAACGACTGAAGCAGCTACTGGAAAGAGGTGAATAAGGTACACAAATGCATATAATTTTTGTTAAGACTAATCCTTAATGTTTCCATTGTCAAAGCATCTCTCTACGGTTTTGATATATTGTCGAATAGGTGACAGTATGTTGTTGCTTCATGTGGGTGCTTCAATAACCTAGATTTTGGAAATAGGTTATCCCTGGTCACAGGAGTCACCCAGTCACCCAGTCTCATATAAAGATGCCCTGCTCTCTCTGAACATAATTAGGTAGATTAATCATTTCAGTTCAAATGGTTATGGCAGTCACAACAACTCTCTTTAAAAGAGATGTATTAAGGAAAACCAAAAGCAGAGAGAGAAGATGAAATTGAAGACAGACGTTGTAGAAAAGGAGAAGAAAAGGGCAGAACAAGTCAAAATTTGTTCCCCCACAAGCTCCAAGTTCATCATTGGGCTGGATCAGCTGAGACTGGAAAACTTTGTTTTTCAAGTTCTGAAACAGATTCTCATTTCCCTCAAGTCTCTTTCTTACACAGATCACCTACTTTATGTGGGTGACAAATTTTGGGTTCAAAATGAAGCAGAGAACTTGAATGTGTTAAGTTTCCAGCTCTGCAAGGTGAGAATTCAGGTTGGGGTTTAAAGAGTCTAAATGATAGAGACATGAGGTTTGATGTAAATGTCTTCCTACAATACAACAATAGAGCACACATTGGATTATGTGTGTATACAAATAACCAGAGCCTTCTGTTCTTACCTCTACCATCAGAGAGATGGTTGTACCACAGGAGTGCCGTCCCAGCAGTAGGTTTTATTCTCAGGTTCCCTCTGCCACATGTCTCCTGGGTGTCTGTCAAATCAACTCCATCCTGGACCAGTGCCTAGGACACATGAAACTGTAAACAGCTTGTGTCTAATCATTTGTTTTGGCACACTGTGTTCACATAGGTGTCAGATTCCTTGTCATGGGTCAGCATTGACTGCATCTTATCAGCAGTATTCAGGTCATGCACAGTTGACATCATATTACAGCAACAAAAAAGTAGGTTTATGAATGTGGGCTGTCAAAGTACACTCACTTGCTCTTCATAAGTACGATTGTCTGCCACAGGAAAGGTGGTCTCACCACCATCCTCTGCAGAGCTGAGGTAGAATGACACTGTAAGATACCTGTGATAAAACAAGAAAGAAAGTGACAAATAATGATAACAGTGAAAAAAATTCTCTCCCAATACATAGAGAAAGACGCTATGTTTTATGTATCAACACTGACTGTAAAGGCTATGACTACAAAAACTAAAAAGTAATAATTCTGGGAAACAGAAATTCCACCTTACATTGATCGTTAATCAAATCACTAAGAGAGGTTTTTCGATAAATGAAAGGAATTACGCAACCATTACACCTGATTAGAAAAAACGAGTAAATCAAAGAGTAAATCATAATCGGAATAAAGAAAATATGTCTACACGCCATATTATTTAACATGTGGAGTCAGTCAAGGCTACACTATGAAAACCTGCAAAACAACCAAATCCAAAGCGAATAAATATAAAATCCTGCACATGTCATACATACCTGCAAGAGACCTCTGTGAGGACAGATGTGTTTCCTGCCAGTCGTGTGTGCGCGCAGGTAGTTTCTGACTGAGAAGGGCTGCTGTCATGGTGGGCATCACTGAAGTCTCCGTGTTCATAGCGAATCACTTGCAGTGGCTCACTCAGTTGAACCAGTTGAGAGGGAAGACGTGTCAGGCCAATTACTCTGAATAAAAAAAATAAGGAGGTAATTTAGTATATTATCAAAAATCAATGTATGGGCTACTAAATGTATGTCAAAGTGTGCGCATGCATGTGTAGTTACCTGTTCCTGAGGGTTTGCAGCACATGGTGAGATCCCAGGCCTTGGAAAAGCCATGTATGCTTGCTCCTCTGTCTGAAGTGACCCCGGAGCTTCCCACTTTGCTGTTGTCCTGGGCGCTGGGATCCATCATAAACACGCCTAAAATCCTCCAAGGTCAGCATCCCTGCCAAGCACATGCACATAAAATCCTTTATTGTACTGTTTTCTTTCCCTCATATACCTAGGGTACAAAAGTACAGTTAAAATACAACCTTATATCAGCAGATACAAATAGAGGCCTGTGAATTAAGTGAATTCACTCAATTTAATTTAAATTTTAATTCCTGCAGTGACAATTCAGTGACCAGTACGTTGACAGCTCTCTTCTCTCTTTTCCTCCATTCCGTCCCTCTTTGTCCGACCGTACGCTGTTACTCTCAGCTGAATGAATATCTGGCCCCCACCACTTCCCCTGGAAGACCGCACCCCAGCCGCAACAATAGCTCTGGGGTGCCAGAGAAGAGGTGATCGGGGAGGGGGCGGGTTAACGAAAGAGTGTGGAAGTCGGGGTTGGAGGGGGGAATACAGGGGATCCGGGGGAAAATTAAGAAAAGGGGTTGGAGAATAATCAGTTTTTAATGAGATAGGATGAGACACATCCGGACTGGGATGTGTACAACGCCTGGCACAATAGCATCAGGTCAAAACGGTGTCACCCCTCTTCCGGCCTTGCCACTCAAAAACTTGCACGCAATCACAGCTACCGGTCAGCCACTTACTGTACACATATGAGTACACAACCACAGCAGAAACACTCACATAAATAACAGCAAGACATGAACGCTGAACGCTGAAACTAAGTATTTTAGAGTTGTGTTTCACACAGATATCAGATCAAGACAAACATTAAATAGTTGTTAAATATTAATAATATCATCAATGTATGCATTTAGACCAAAAACCTAACTTACATGTGCCTCCGCTTACTCATGGTTCAGAGATTTTCTTTTTACAGTTACATTAAAATTATGGTTTAAAGCTAAATTCAAGTGTCACACAGATTTATTTCACAAGAACACATGGGAACTTCACCTATGCTCCTTCCTAAATGGAATCATTCAGAAGAGCCTGAAATGTACTGACAAACACAAACCACATCAGCACAAACCTGTTGGACGAGCTTCCAGACCGCTGAGTATCTGCCGCAAGTTATCTGGGCTCAACCATGTTCCATCTCGAGAACGTGAGTGACTCAGTATCTGGTAGAGAGACCAAAAAGTTTTTCCCATATCAGTCAAAGAACATGAAATGTTCCATCAGTTCACATTTTCATTACTTGGAATTGAAATCTATTTTCCTAATCTCCTACAGCTGCATGGCATATGGATACAAGATGTTTCTATCTTTTCACCTCCTGTTTCTGCAGCAGCCCATCCTGGTTCAGGTCCAACAGACTGAAGACCTCCTCTGTGCTGAGAGAAAGTAGAGGCTGGTTTGACTCCTCTTGTCCCTGGCTGGGTGCTGGTACCTCCATCAGACCCTTGAGCTGAGCCAGCTGCACCACCACACGGCACTCCTCCTCTGACAGGAAGCCAGGGATCTCTGACAAAAACAGGAAAAAATTGCAAATGTTAGGACACAGTGTTGCCTTGGATATACATAATCAGACAATGCCAACAACTTTAAGATATCCTAATTTGAAAAAGACATACCCAAACTAATCATGTGATACAAAAAGTTTGTTTTTCCACTGCAATTTACATGGAGTCTGTGAAGTCTACATTTTCCCAGAGGAGACTGAAACGTGTATCCATATAGATATTTTAATCAGCAAATTTTAAAAGGACATATATACAGTCAAACTAAATGACTTTCCCAAATGTACAATTATAAAAATAAAAGGTCCATATTATCATAATACCTGACAAACCCCACAATTAGCACGACGATCAAGGGTTAACATATAATCAATCAAATGGATTGTGATTCTGGAGGTAATCACACGTAAGGTTACACAAGATTATTAGCTAATGGTGATGCCTCTACTAGATAAAATGGTGTCAGATGGACACCAGTTACTGTTACTAATCTGTGCCATCACTTAAACTCACATTTGTTTGAAAAAAATATATGACTCAAGTTTCTCAATTCTTCTCCCAACTCCAAGTGTAATGGAACTCCTTTATACCTGCAATCATACCTTGAGTGAATGAGTGAGTGGATTAAAAAAAGGCTGTTAACTGGAGGCCTTCTGCCTTGATCTGTTGAGACTACTAAATGGATTACTTTAGATTGCCAAACAAACCCTCTCAGAGTCAAGGGGCGAATTTGAGATACTTTAATCAGTGTCTGCAAACAATCACATGATTAAGTCCTAAAAGACAACACATGTCCCAATAAAGCTCTCTGTCGAGTGGACAGGTAAAATATTTTTATTGAACATGGACATGAGCTAAGCTACTTTTCAGTGTATATTATTCCTGAAATAATCATGGGAACAAAACTCTGGTGACAACATACATAGATTGATTCAGCGAGTACAGGCTATTCTCCCGTGTCATTCTCCAGTGAGCCATTTGTGGTATAGCCTATCCTACAGGGAGGTTTAATGAGTGACGACACTGGACTTCTCTCAGAGGAAGGTAGAAGCAGTGCAGGCTTCTGAGACTCACTAATTGCTGGTATCAATTATAGCAAAACAGTAATAGTTTCAGAATTTAGAGTACTCTAAACTATTTTATAACTACCCGTTAGGTGATAAATAGTGCTCCAAACCACCTAATATCAAAGCAGTCCGTCTGTTTTCCTATGTGTTTCAGGTCTATGCCTTCACCTTTTCTTTTGGTGAAACATTGTCCCACCATTTCATCAATTCTATCCATATTCTTAAGACCCTAAGTGTGAAGGCCATAGTGTTCCACGGTTCCCTCCCAGCTATCCATCCATGACTGTCAGTCATTACCCCTCTTAATAAAAGGCTTCCAGTAGGTTGCCTGGCTGTACAGTAGAGGCCTTGTTTGTCACCCGTGTCTTTTACACTGTACCCACTTGGTAAATCCCTATTGTCCAGTCTAGCCTCATTAATCTGGATAACTGATATGAATGAAGGGGAACTGAGCCTCTCTCTCTTCTCCCTCCCACCACTGTCTCTCTTTCTCCCCCGGAAAGGAAGTGACCTGCTTGTCTGAACAGGAATCAGGCCACGGCTACACAGCAGGACAACACCAATTTTATTTGTGTCCTAAGCTCAAGTCCACACACACAATTGAGCCAACGGTTTGTGCTTCAATTCATGTGAGTGTGGGCACACAGATCTCACATGTTCTGTCACTTGGAGAGAATCTGTACATGTTGATTATCTTCCTGTCAATAGTCGTAGCTCCGCTATGACCTCAAACTGTGAGCAGCTCAATTGTCTCCTGAATATTATGGGCATCTTCAGTCTCTCCAGAGTAGTAAACATTCATCAAAAATGTAATTTCTCCAGTGTAGCAGCAGGAGTGGATGTGAAAAGAAGTGCAAAAAGCAAAGAGGTCAGGGCGGGACAGGGTAGTTAAGTGTGGGTTGGAAGAAAATGTGGGATGAAGGGGTGGAGGAGTTTCACCACATGAGGGCCAGTCTCTTCCTCACTTCAAGCTGTGGGGATGGAAATGGCAGAAATCCAAAAGTATCCAAATGCCAAATCATCCACATTACTAATTTTGAGCTCTGTCAAAAACACTTAAATCTGCTTATAAATGCGAGTGGATCCGCATCTCTAATAACGTTTTAATGTGTGCCCCACCCCTTCTCTGCTGTTCTCTACACCTCCCCTCACCCCTTCCTATGCAAATGTCATCACTGTCCAGTATAAATACACCTATTCTGCCATCCTCTCCTGCACTGTCACACAGGGGTCCTTTTCACTCAAGAGACACACAACAGGATTTCTCCTTTTCAGCTTCAGTCTCAGGATGATTTCAGTGCTCTGTCGTCATTTTAGCTGCAGAAAGTCCTCCCATCCAGCCTCTTTACTATTTCTCCTTCTGCTTGCTGGGCTAGGCAGCACAGTAGTGCTTAGTCTGAGTGCTGGTGGAGTAAAGCCAGGGGTGGAGGGACGAGCAAGGGCTGAGGGTAGGATTAGATCTGGGGTGAAGGACAAGAGCTGGGACAGGGCAAGTACTGAAGGCAATACTGAAACTGAATATGGAAATACCCGTGTTTCTAGGCCAGGAGCGGCAACAGGAGAGGATGATGAGTTGTGGGGGGACACTGGTGCTACTGCAGGCTTCAGGTCCATGCTTTCTATAGGAGAAGGTGGACTGTGGGAGCCCCGAAGTTCTTCTCGATGTGTGCCCATCCCGCCTGGCATGGCCTTGTGCCAAAACATTGGTTATGACACAATGAGGATGCCCAACCTGCTGGGCCATGAGTCTCCTGCTGAAGCTGTACAACAGAGTGCCAGCTGGTTGCCCCTACTTGCCAGAGAGTGTCACCCTGATGCCCGCATCTTTCTCTGCTCTCTGTTTGCACCAATCTGCCTCGACAGGTAAGTATCACTATTTGACTCATTGTATATACTCATAATAGCTTATTTTATGTTGACATATATTGTATACAAGATAGACTTGTAAACTTTCTGTACAGTGGATGGAGACAACTTTATTAATGGGGAAAAATTATTCAAGTGTCAAATTACAAGTTACACAGCAGCACGGTCATAAAGGGTCAGCACCCTTATGAAAGCTATGCAAATCGGCACTACTCTCTGAGGAAAGGTCTTGGTTTCACACTGAAACAAAGCCATTAAAGCACAATTATCTCCTTTTAGTCACATTAGCACTCCTGAGCTGAGAGAAAGGCAAAAAAGCAACCAAATGGCATCTAATCAAGTGTTGTTTGTTCTCTGCCACTTCACTATCGATTTAAATCCTTTCATCTATTCAGTGCTGCCCATGTTCCCTCTCCATCTCTTCGTTATTAGGTTTATATCACCCTGCAGGAGTTTGTGTGAATCTGTACGGGACAGCTGTGCACCAATCATGAGTTGCTATGGCTACCCCTGGCCAGAAATTCTGCGGTGTGACCAGTATCCGGCAGACCATCTCATGTGTATCTCCTCAATCACCAACACCAGTGCTCCAACAGGAGCACGTAGAGGTAAGAAATTGACTACATGGACACATATAATTGAGCTAACTTAATTTAACAACCGATTCATTAAGTGGTTTGACTATTTCAGTGCCTCTGGCAAGCTGTCGAGACTGTGAGCTGGAAGAGGCTTCTTCTACAAAAGATACTCTGGAGACCTTTTGTAAGAGTGACTTTGGTGGGTATCAATTTTCGTCCACCTTTTTGCTTGATTATACGGTATGTTCTGTATGCTGATTAATTCTGAACAGCAATTCTGTGTTCATCTGCTTTCTTCCCAGTTGTAAAACTACGTCTAACACAGCTGAAGTATACTCCAGTGAGCCTGTCTCAGTTCGCACTGGCCGCAAAACTGGACGTTTTGAAGCATGGGCCCCTGCTAGGTGGGCAGATCCGCTCCCACATCGAGCTGTGGCTGGAGAGGGATGCCACTTGTGTAAGGAACATGACAAGGCACCAACCAAGAGGCGGCACCTTCCTTGTGACAGGAACAGTGCAGGCAGGGCGCCTGGTGGTCAATAAGGCCTATGCCTGGCAGAGACGAGACAAAAACCTGATGGCAGCTGCGCGCAAATGGAAACATCACAGATGCAGGAGCTAAGATTATGACATGTGAAACAAGCATTTAACTGCTATTGTTAGGGAAAGCATAGAAATAGAAAATTTAACCACAAGCCACCAAGTGTAAATAAAGCTTGATAGTCTTTTCAAATCACATTTAAACTCCTGTGATTGTGGCAGCATTATTATACAAGACACTGGTCACAGAGGGACTGATAAAGCACGACCACTATCTCTAAGGCAGTGAGAGAAATACTGTTTATAACAAAATGTACATATCTGTGAATTTTAAGTAAATATTTCTGGTCTATATTTGTATGACTTTGACAGTGATTAAACTTTTTTTCTCTACAGTAAACTCTGATGAAATGACATTTATCCCTAAACAGAGAACCCTATACTTACCAAATAACAGAGGTTTCAAGCTTAGTGTCTTCATCTCATGTGTTCTCTCTGGCACAACAGATACCTGCTGAACATGGCCCACCTGCAAATGTAAAAGAGACACAATCAAAACAATCACTGCAGTCAGATTTAAAGGTTGGACTCCTAGTTTGGAATGAAATTTTAGGTACACAGCAAAATTTGACACATGGTTTTACAGTGAATAATGGACACGGAAGTTAGCAATGAATCCGCAGTGACAAAGATGTTATTTGTTTTCTGTACTGGCACATTGAGAGTATTCTTACCCGTATCCCCTCAATGCGAGGGAGACTGAAACTTTGACTGTAGTCTTCCACATGTAGCTCTCTTGGAGCTGGGGCAGGATGGGGCATGGGGCTTCCACCCTCACTGACTGATGCTGAGGTGGCCGCATCACCATTGACAATGTCCCCGGGTCCGTTGTTGTAGTGCACGTAAAGCAGCAGGGCGATAACATTCAGGATGTACACATGGAAGAAGACCATGACCACGACGAAATAAGCCCTAGAGCAGACATTACTTCTCTGAATATGTAGTCGGGTGGAGCGAAAAGGGGAATTGTAGGGTGAAGACAACGGTTTATCACCGTCATCGGATTCTTCCTCCTTCATGAAATGTTCTTCAGCGGTTTCCATTTTTGCACCAAATAACTGCAAGTCAAACGTCGTGGAAACACAGAGACATGTATTCACTGTAACGCCAAGGTATGTAACTTGACGTCTGCCTGATAACGTTAGCAAACCTAGCTAGCTACGGGGTGAAACCTACTGCAAAACTCCGGCTGTTTCGAGAAAAATCGACGATGTCGTCTTTGCTGCTTTTATCCAAAGACACGGAGCAGCACCGAGAAAAAAAGCAAGTATGCCACCGGTCGTTTTCTTTGATAAATAAATGTACCATCATTAACTACGTCCCTTAATCCGCTGCTAGCTAACTAGGCTGGTGCGCTGCCCCTGACAACCTGCCTAACAACAAGAAGGACGAGCTAACGACTGCAGAGGGGTCACTGATCTGGGTCTAACAAACCGTTAGCGGCCTCTAATGGCCAACGCCACAGGAAAAGCATGCTCTGGATGAACTGACTTTCAGCACAGTACGAAGTTACATGTATGTACATTCACATTTTTTACTTTTCTTAAAGTACCCATGCCTACGCATCAGCAAACATGTAGCTACCCCTCTGAACGGGCTGACTTCGTTGTTTGGCCATGTTGGATCGTTAACACTGCTTTTCAAGGTAATCCGTTTACTTTTTGTTTGTTGTCATTGGAGCAAATTTTGCTAATCTAGTTCCTTATGTACACCTAACAAAAAATTAGAGATATGTGGATAGATATCAGCCTTGGTCATCCAACGGTCATTTGTTAGGATGTGATTTGTATGGGGCCCTTGAGTTGATGTTTCCATTATTTTGTCCACCCAAAATAATAAGCACACACCACAAACTAGGTTATATCCTTCAAAATGAACATACAGTCGAATTAAAAGTATCTAAAATATTATAGTCAGACTTAATGTGAGTCTACTGCAATAGATTTCAAAAGAATAATGTTGGTTATAAACCTACATAGGGAAATGCATAGCTGTCGAACAAATACAGTGGAGTAATGCATTCCCCTCTGAAATATAGACTACTTAAATATGAAGCTGTAAAGAAAGATAATGGATAAGTAAATCCAAGCACTATATAATATAAACAATTTGTACAAAATCGGAGTAGGGGCCTAATTACTTTGCAGCAGCAGTCACCAAGACACTTCTGAGATTAATGTTGTTTTTTCAATTATTATTATTATTCACTAATCGTTATAATACTATCTCAGTTCAAGGAAGCTTTCTTGTTATGTGGGATAGCAGCAATGTTGTTTGACTTGTCTGGCCAGTCACCTATCTTCAACATGCCTTGACTCAAGGTGAAACTAAAAGAGACTTGAAAATAGCTAGAGACAGAGTTTAAAAGTGAATACTCATAGCTGAAATAGTAAGGGCCAAGATATGATTTTTAGTTCCTGGAAAGGGTCAAGATCCAAAAACACTGCAGCTTGTATTTTCCAACATACATCTTGATAGTGTCTTTCATCAGACTACCACTGGCCTCTAACCAGCCCCTTTCCAACCTTACACCAAAATTTGTAATGCCAGCTCCGTTAAAGATTTTTAGATAAACTTGATGATCTGGTGAGTCATAACTGAGTCTCCCAAAAGCCCAAAAGAGTACTTTGTTTTGAGCTCAAGTCCACATGATGGCCCTTATAAACTTGATGAACTCAGGCATGGAGGGTTGGTAAAACAATCTAATAAACTCATAAAGCAGCTCAGTCACCAACAGGTTTAGCTAACAGCACCTGTCTGTCTTGTTTGCTGTTTCTATTTTTCAGAGTTTTTGAATTGTGTGTATTATTGCTATGTATAAAGTAAGTATGAATAAAAAAAATAGCACCTGTCTGATACAGTTTCAACAAATGTGTTTAGACATACAGGATTCCACAAGATATTTGCTCATTCATGCAGGATTGTGCATGCTTTCTTCTGTTTTGGTATCCACCTACAGCTTCAAATACAGGGCTGGTTAAAAGTAGTCCTATAAGATTATCTCTATAGTGACGACCACACAATCTTGGTTTATGAATCGAAAACTGCTGTTGCTCAAAAGAACCACTAGGTGGCGATGAAGACCAGCAGGCAGACGTCATCAGCTATGTTTGCTGTGTCATCTGTGATTCCCAACGTAATTGGGGATTCAGGTGATCCCCTGAAAAAAAAAGTAATAACTCACATATATTCATTTTTATTCTATAAAAAATAAACAAAGACATTTAACACGTGCAGATTGAAAATCAGTTCCCCACAACAAGTTATCCGAGTAGCCATTTTACATGAAAAGAGGAATATGCTTGTTTCTGCACGTATCCAGGCTCTTGAGGACTGTAATTAAATGTAATCCAATTGAGCCAAGTCATCCTGTGTTTTACGCAATCACACCAACAATCTGCCTGATGTGCAGCACTCTATATTTATACCTTACCACTTAAGGACCTCGGGAAAATGTATTTATCTTTAGACTACGTTTTCATCAGTCTGGCTGATGCAAACTAAGCAGCAGTGGATCATACTGTCGAATTTCCATAATTTTCAGTCCATGCATTATTCACCAGGAAATGTCTCTGAGGTGCACATTTGGGTGGGAATGAAACTTGGATAATGAAGGCTAATTTCCCCGGTGACTCTGCCCCCCGAAATTAATCTATCTGACCCCCTTTTTACATAGAGAAAGAGAGTTGGAGGTGGGGGTGGAGGTTAGAGAGTCTGACACACACACACACACACACAAACACACACACACACAGCCTACACATTCACACACCCCTTGCGGTGTTTTCCGGGATCACGCCACTGCTTCCACTTGGGATCCACACAGCAGCAGCGATATGGCTGATCATCACCACCGGACGGGACGGTGCCGATTATAAGCGAAAGTCAAGACAAAATAATGCACTATTACAGGCCAACGATGCAGTCACTCCGGCGCAGGGACACTGCGACACAACGTGAAACACAAGGATAAGAGTTATCCGACGGGCTGTGGGAGATCTGGTGTGTTTTACAGCAAAGTAGTTGGAGGAACTTGTCGCAGTGGATTCATCCCAGCGTGCTGCCAGGATTACCATACACAAGTGGAACAATAGTCTCCTGCAGCACAGAAAAAACACTAGCAGGTCAGTGGCAGAGGTGTGTTTGTTTTGTTTATGTTGAGCCCATCTTCACCCCACGTTTTGATCCTGTAATGTCAACGCTGGGGCAACGAGCCCCTTATAACCGTGTTTGTCCTATCACCTGACATTGCAGGTGGAGTTATTTCTTTACGAGTCGCTAAAACGAATGTAGGCTATATAGACTGGGTTTGTGTTGCGTTCGCGTACATCTGTGTTCAAGTTAATGTGTTCACCTAAAAAAATCCGGTATATTTAAATAACACGGTGGAAGATAAAAGGGGTAAAAAAAAAAGCGACGAGGGCACCTTATACCGTCTCGATTATTACACTCCAGCAATGTGCCAAAAATCAGTGCTTACAGTACTTAAGGTATCCCCTGCGATATGAATGCGATTTTAAAACGTCTTATTACTCCAAGAGTTGATCTTAACGCTATTTATACGGAGTTTCTGAGCCGGCCGGACGGCTGTGCAACTTTTTCTTTGCCCTGCCTGACTCTCCTCCTCCCGGATACTTGCGACAGGAAATCACGGGGAGAGAAGAACTGACCGAAAGCGCAAAAGGCCTGTAAGGTTGAGGAATATCTCCGCCGGTCAGGCCGACCACCAACCGCGGCGTATTTAAGTTTGTATCCCGTGATATTTATCGTACGGCGACTCGCCGTTCTCTTATGTGTCCGCCATGGCCGCACTCATGTCGGGTTACATGGGATATTGCCAGGGGGGGGGGACCCTCGCGCTCGTCCACAGATGTGACAGTCCAGTTCCTGCGATCCTGCAGTGTTGTCGAGAACCTCGTGGATGTTTCCCGAAGGCAAGGAAGTGCCGTGTTTTAACACCATTGTAGGCTCAGCAATTATATGCCTATAGCTAAATAATGTCTCAGAACAGTTAATTTCCCAGCAGCGTGTTGGGAGTATCATTTCAAAAGCACTAAATTATTTACTTCCATCTCAACGTGGGATGTCCAGATTGGAAATCATGCGCATCCGTCAGTGACTTTGCCCTTGTGTTGCACCCAGACTCACTGCACTCAGACCAGAAGCCTAATAATCCTATGTCATTACAGTATAGCCCACATTTTATGCCATATCTTTCCTATTATAAGAATGACATCATTACAAGTTTGATTAGGACCTGGTTATATGTAGTTTTGAACATCACACAGAATGTCATGTTTTTTTTATTCATTTATTTAGCATTTTTCAAGGTAGTTTTTTTTTTTTGCCAAGTTGGATTTCTTACATGGTCTTATATGTCGCACAGTCTGATGTCCTGAAACCAGTTACTGTGCAGTCACATAGGATGCACTTGCATCTGTGTCCTCTGGTTTGAAAGTCACCAGGTTGTAGTCACACTATTCTATGGGCAAATTTTCTTTTTCTTTATCCAAAGCAAATTGTCCACAAAACAGAGCTGTCACTATATCAGATTCTAACCACGTGATTATCGTGGCTGAAAGTATTCAGGATCACAGTATCATCGCGATATCTATACATGGCAAATGAATCAGGCTCTAACAGAGTGCACAGAAGCTACAAAAAGAGCATTTACAATCTGCCATTACACATCTGCCACAAGTCATAACATCCGTCTGTGTGTCTAAATACACACATATTAGTATGTGTGTCTAATGTATATATGTATATATTGATTTCATCCTCATCATTCAGCCATTAGTGAGGCTAAAGGACTGTTTCTGCACTCTGTGTGACCTCTTTGAGCCAGATCTCAGGCAAAAGATAGCAGCAGACAGACACTCTATTCTCCTTCCTCCTCTTGTGGCTGAAAATGGCATTTCAGAATTTTTTCAGTCATGTTTGTCTCCTTATTCATTCATCTTCTTTCCATAATTTTTTCTTCTCATTTTAGTCTGAAGATTTAGGTTAAGTGACAGAAGTGATACTGAGGATGGGCCATTGTTTTTTTTTTTTTTGGTGCGTTATGTGTAGGATTCTGTAGTTGGGCAGATTTGTGCATTACTCATGCATCCTCAGGCTGCTGTGCCAAAGCAGTGTTCGGAGTGCCACTGAGTGCCCATTCCAATCTGCCACATTATATGTGTGTGCACGCATGCGTATGATTCATGTTTCACCGAATTACAGAAGAATGCTTGTTTGTTTTTGATGAAAAGGAAAGAAAGAGAGGTAGAGGAGGTAAGACAATATTTGTCTGAGGCAGTCCCCTGGTCACACGAGCTCTGTGACATCCCAAGTAGTGGAGGCCTACAAGTTTTTACAGTTGAGTGTGTGTTTGTATGAATATGGAGCGAGGAGATAGAAAATTAAGAATTCTCATATATTCTCCTCTCTTGGTTTCTTTTCTTTTTCTCTTCACCTCAGAGACAGAAACTGCGGTTTAAGCCCGGGCCTGTAGCCTAGCAACCCAAATGGTGTGTGTCTTGAATAAATCAGGCTATGTTCCTCCTCTGTCCTCTTCAGGGGTGTGTCAGTTCACCTCACCTCTGTGTGGCCACATCCATGCAACCACCCACACAAATACATGTGGAAACAGATGTCCACATGCTCACAGGCGCATGCCTATAACTTGGCACAAAGTTGAAGAGGATTTTATTTCTTGTATCACTTAACTTTCTGCCTGCAAACTCGTCACCAGTGCGCTGTACTGGTTCTGAAGGCTTCTTAAACTTGTAAAGCTTGTAGTGGCTTTGTAGGAGTGAGAGCGGCCTCCGTCATCTGGACTGTGTCCCTCCATTTAGTGGGAGTTATGTATCAGAGCTGTTTGCGGTTTGCTGGGTGTCTGGTGAGTGTGGCCTGCACATGCTGCAGCCTGGAGCCACATGTCTCATCCCACTCACTGATGTGCCTCTGCCAACCTCTTCACATTGCCACGTCCATCTGCACCAGGCAGGACTCAACATCCAACGCACATTCATAACAAGTTTTAACACTTTTTTTTCCTAAAGTTTCCCAACATAAATACAGTTCCAAAACACCCTGGAAATGTCCTACATTATGCTGAAAAGCCCCGTGCTAAATGTGACCTGGTTTAGTTTATTTGAGCAAAGCTAATGTTGCAGCATTGCAACAAAGATTTAAACATAAGGAAAAGTCAATATTGCTGCACAACTAAGATAAAGAGTGATTAAAAGCAACTGTAACAAAGTTCTGTGGCAGAATAGTTTGTGTTTTTGCAGGAGCAATTTTTAAAAGGCAAATGGAAAAAAAAAACAAATAGAAAGTTTATAGTTTTATTTTGTCAATGAAATGTGTGTTGGGCCAGACTACACATTAGGACAAACTACACCTTATTTCATCATAGTTTAAATTAAGTTGGAGATCTCAGCTACATGGCATATGAGCTTCTGGGTAATGAGATTCCCACTGCATTATTGTTTGGGCTAATTCAACAGAGATAAGATGAAGACTGTGAAATGAGTCATTATCATGTTTCTGTATGTGTGTGTGTGTATGCAGTGATGGGTGCAAGTGTAACTGTGTGTTAATGATAACACTGGCATGTGTTTATCTGGGTAATAAAGAGTGCATTATATATTGGCCGCTCCCACTTAATGTGAGTCATTTATTCCTGAAAATCCAGGGATGACGGAGGCAAGGTTGCATAAGGGGAACACAGTCTTTTTGGTCGGCACAGGCCTTCTCTAGCTAAGTCTGGGAAAACATGCAAATGAGAGGGGGAGGGAGATTCGTTTCATACTGATAATCCATGGGTGACGGATGATATGAAATGAATGTGAGATGCTCTCCTTTCGCTCTTTTGTTCCCTTCTTGAACTTTTTTTTCTTGTCTTGGAGGAACGCCTCCGGCTGAGGTGCAAACCGCATCCAACTGGGCTCATGTAAATTGGCAGAGGCAATGTTGTTAGCAATGGATACTCGCCTAAACGCATCTTCTAGTGAAATAAAGCCAGTCGTCCTGAATGAGGATCACTGGGTTTGAATTCCCTCAGAGCAGTGGCTGTCTCTAATAGGCCTGAAAGACTGAGAGCCTGAAAGGATGAATGGCTTTTGTTGAAGCCTCCAAGGTTGGACACAAAGAGAAAGGCAGTGGGTGCCGTGTGTGTTTGTGTGTCGTGTGTGTGTGTGCGCGCACTAGTCCATGTCAGCTCCTGAACCCTTATGGGTTAGATAGAAGGAGCAGGAAGTGGAAGGGAGACAGAAATACTCTGCCATAGCTGCCTCTACCTCCAGGCCGGTAAAGCGGAACACGATGCACAAAGTGACTCCAACACACACTTATGCAAACACACACATACTGTACACACATAGACCAGATTTTAAATGTCTGCTGAGGGGCACTCTAAACAATATATAACTTTGAAAGCACTGACATCAAGAGCTATACACACCATTGAATACGAGGAGCACTTTGCTCGAGAAATAATATGTGCTTTTCCCTTCATTTCTGTTAAGTATAGGGTACTTTTCTCTCCTGTAAGCACATATAAACTGTACAGTGTTTTAAGCCAGCAGAGCTGATCTTGGTTGTTTTCACTTTGGCACTAGCTTAGGTTGGCCCACTGTAGAATCAGCCATAGATGTTGTATGTATACAGGATGTGAAAAACTATGTTTATTTTTGCATTAGAAGAATACTGTAGATGTTTATAATTAGTTTATTTCATTTTATATGGCTGATTTCGGAGCCAATGAAATATGTGTCAATCACAGCTCATCTGCTCGTGTCTGAAGCCACCAGGGAGCTGCACAGTCAGCCATTTACATGTTGTTGTTGTTTTGTTTTTTTTTGGACATTTTTTGTTTGTTGCTCTCTTTCTCTGTGTCTCTCTGGGCTTGTCCCTCTCTCATTTTGTGTCTTTTATTCTGCAATGTTTGCACTTGGGATACATAACAATGAGAACACATGCTGTGTGAGCAAACACAATCATTGGGAGCCCAAAGAACTGTAGAAAATGCGCAGAGGCTGCACTGCAGTACTTTCACTGTACAATGAAGATTAACGTGGCAGTGTGGATCTATCTGCCAATGGTTATAACAAGAACAATGTCCATGATTATGATGATGGGGATGCAGGTGGTGCTGATGATGATCATGATAATGATGATGTCGGTGTGGTTGTCTCCCTGTTCCTCAGCCTGTGGGCCCCTGTGGTGCGGCTGAGAAGATGGACAGGATGAAGATAATCAAGCGGAGGCTGTCCATGTCTCTACGCAGCGCTCGGCCCGTTGACGACTCCCTGTCTGAACTGGCAGAGCAGATGGCCTTGGACGAGCCAACCGCTGCCAGGGACAATGGTGAGTCACGTGAAGTAGCGCAATGACACACAGGTATACACAAGCACCTCAGCGGACCCTGTCTCGCATGCATACAGTATTAAAGAGGGCATTCATTTCAAACTTGACAGCTCACATGTACCACGTCTCCACATAAGTACAGTAATTTAGCTCATAACTAAGAAAACAGAGGTGAGTGGGGTAGGCAGCAGGGATGTGTTGTTGTCATTATGACGAATAGTAGCTGTGTCAACCCCCATAACCCTCATGGGAGTCGCACAGTGAGTAGTTAGAGTTCAGTATCTGTCATGTGTTATGTGTTTCATCACACAGGAGCAGGCAGATAATGTCTTTAAAAAGCAGTTCCTCACATGCTGCAACAGCTTCAAGACCTCAAGTTTTCATTTGGAGCTTTTTCAGCACATGAGGAAACATTAACTGATTCGGTGGTTTGCAAATGATGGTGTAGTCAAAATAGATGTAATTGCAGGAGATACCTGAAACACTATGCAAAATTAAGGCAGAGAATATTGCACTGTCCTCCACACTTGGGTGTCTTCTGTTTATACTCCTTAAAATAATGCATTTAGTAGCAGTCATATTTAATACGCAATTTGTACCCATGTTTCAAAAATGACTGTGTGTCAATGTGCATTTATATGCATAGCTCTCATGAAGTAGGACATCCATGTGAACACAGCACTTACATATATGCAAACTTTTCAACCTACTTGAGTCATCGTCTCATCGTCAGCTTTTTCCACATTTTTTGCCGCTGCTTCTCTGTTCGCTTTTCTTCATTAGCTAATCACCAAGACTGACAGGAGTAGCATGTGTGGAATGCATTTGAATTCCACAAAGCTTTGATGTGAATTCAGATACAGATCCATTTACATGTGCAAAGGAGCATTGCACATGAGCAGAAAGCACTGCCATTCTTGAGTGCCATCTGGTGGGCATCTTCCAGGACTGCAGGTAGCATGGGTGATCAGTCTTTGTGTGTGTTCACATTCTTATCTTGCTCTCGGGCAGAAACCAGCACAGCACAGAGTGAGGGAGGTTGGCTGCGTTTAAGCAGATGCCTTTGTCCCAGAGAAAAGACAAACAGAGAGAAGAGAAAAAAAGAAAAGAGTAACCTTCCAAAAATAGCTGTGCTGTGTTTTAGGTGTTGACTGTCTGGCAGTTTGGATACAAGCAGTATTGTTTTTTTGTTGCTGTTATTCCAGCTCCTGAGCTGCAACATCCAAATATTCATCTGATTAATTTCAGTCACTGCCATCTCTCCTCCTCCTCCTCCTCCTCCTCCTATTTTTACTTCCCTGTCTTTCGTCTTTAATAGCTCAAGCGCTGCTGAGTACATTTCCAGAGGGTGCAAGGAGCAAGGAAGAGAGTGGGATGGAGGAAGTGATGTAGAGAATGAGGGGAGAGACATTAAACTTTAACCAGTGCTATACATCTTGTACTTATCATCCTCTCTTGCCCTTTTCTCTTGCCGTATCACCCACCCCAATTGCCACATCTCCATATATCTTAGTCAGACTGTGGAAAAGAGTGGTAAAACCATTCCTCACATTTTTCAAAGTGCCAATTAGAAACGATGTTGAAGCTGGCATCGCCCTTGTATCTGTTCCTCCACTGTGCTCTTGGATGACTTCCTGGAGGTGAGAGACTTAGAGGGCTTCTTGTGAGGACTTTAGGGGCAACATTAAGCCCTAATGCTTGGAGATCATAGTGGATTTTACTCTGCATTGTGCGTAGGAAATGGGGGATTATTTGAGAGACAGGAGATGTGACATGTGGGCTGCCACCCACATTCTGTGAAAAGGATTCATTAATTCTAATCAATGTGGAAGAAAGGTGACGATACATGCATACTGACAGGTTGTTCCACACATTTGTGAGGGATTTGGTTCAGGTATTTTGCTTTAAATAAGTCATTTTGTTGTCAGTGATCTTAACTCTGACACATTTACTTTAATTCGATTAGCTAAATATCTACTCTAGCTCTTCCATCTGTGATTTGGTTGCTCCCCTGTGTCTGTGGCCTGTTTCCTCTCGATCAGTCTATGACTCAACATATTTTCCACTATGCATGCCTCATGCCTTATACGCTCTCCATGGGTAATTGTATACTCTTCTAACATGAATACAGCAACTGTATGTATTCCCGCCCTTTGATCTATCACTACTACATATTACTGTTCCTACATGTTCTACTACCTTTCTGTGTCTGGTCCCTGTGTGACCTTGTGTCGTCTCTTTTCCTCTTTTCTCCTGTTCCCTTTTACAATTCCTGTCACCTGCCTGTTTTTGTTTTGCTGCCTGTGTTCCTCCCTTCCTCCGCTGTTCTTCACATTCTTCACTTTTGCACTCCTCTCTTTCTTCCTTCCATTGCTTTTTCTTGTTTTGACCCCTTTCTCCTCTCATTTATATGTCAACCTGCTGTCCTCCTGAGTTTTATCTTCTCTTTCTCACCTTCTCTGGGACTTTCTCCTCCTCCCTCTCTCTCTCTTTTTTTTACCCCTTCGTCTTCTCCCAATTCCTGGCTGTCCATCTCCATCATGTGTCTCAGAGCCCATGGTGGTGTGCGCCTTGCACCCTCCTGCCTCCCATAGTGCTCCCTCCTTCCTGCGTCAATACGCTGGTCATCTGGGCCGCACCGCCCTGCGCAGAGAACCAGGTGGGGGGCTGGAAAGAGACAGAGCCTACCTGAGCCTGCACAGAACTGGATCTCTTGGTACACACACACACACACACATACATTTACACAGTGATTAATGCATGCAACCGTGAGCACACAAAACCACTCAGTGCTATGTAAACTAGTTTAATTCCAAATGTCTCTATCCGCATGTTGCAAGCCTGGAGCACATTTTATGCCAGAAGTCAGTCAGAGAGTCATTAAACAAATGAATGCTTGAAAATAACTAAGTGCATTCACTCAATTAGTCTAATTTATACTGAATTAGTTTTGATTGTGTCCATTTTGCCACTCCTGCGTCTTAAGAGAATACAGGACCTTTTCATGTAACACATTATTTTTACCAATTAACTGAACTGAAAGTAATTTTCACTGACCACTCGCCACACTCTGCATCTAGTTCCACTCCTAGTCAAGTTTGTCTCTTGTCATTATCTTTGTTTTGACAACACTTACTCTGTGTGTTGGGAGTTCAGTAAAGAGAACCTTTCACTAGTTTTCTTTCCTTGTGTGTATTGCAATAACTTAATGTTCAGCTATTTATGTACATATAAACAGTATATACAGAAAGAGAATATTATTACTAGAACAGTGTCCATCCTAAATACTACTGCCACCTATGGGTGGAAAACTCATACACACAGAAGTCATGTTGTCTATTTTACGATCCAGCGGGTGTGCATGCACATATGTGGGTTTTAAGTGAGTGTAAAACCGTATTTACTGACACTGTTGGGCTATCCTCCAAACATTTACTACGAATTTGCAAGGCTAAAGCTCTAATGACCTTAATCCTACATACACTAACAAACACATGCACATGGTCACAACACCCACACACACTCACACAATCACTTTTTCCCTCTGTCTGTCTGCATTATGTAATGGAACGTGTGGTCCACGGTTCTATGGCTTCTGGTAATCTTATTTCCCACTGTGACAGAATGGCTTATATCAAGAGCAGTGGGACAGAGTGAGGGAGTGAAAGTAAAGGATGGAGAGAAAGAGAGAAGCTGAAGACCTGAGTGCTGGATGGGTTTAGAATGATGTGGAGCTTAGAAAACAGCAAGAGATTGATTTATGTGTGGACCGAGCGATAGGGAGGGAGAAATGAAAAGTACAGATGAAAGGAGGGAGTGATAGAATGACAGTGTTCCGCAAAGGTTCAGTCAAGAGTCATATTAGCTTTGTGCCCTGGATCCCCTGAGTCCTTGGCTGCATGAACTGGAGATTGACTATGACCAGACCTCTTGCATCCATTGAACTCAGGCTGACAAGAGAACGAGCCTTGTAACAGGAGCTCACAGTTCTTTGCAGTACTTCAAGCTGGGAATATGATAAGAATGGATGATCCCTGTAAAGAAATAGCGACAGGAGCACTGGGATGGGTATCGTTTGAACGTTGTCAGTACTACAACCAATATCATTCCCATGTTTCTGTACCAGTACCACAATAACACATTTGCGATACCTTTTGACAGGTATGAAATGAAAAATATTTTTTCCATTTAGAGAGAAGCCATAGTTTTCAAATGTTAAATGTTGAGACACTCTAAAAGAACTACACAAGAAATTTGCTTATATATAACTTAAATAAAATAAAATAAGAAAAACAAGGAACTAATTAACCAGACGCTTGATGGTTCCAATGATTCCTACCGAAAAGATATTGATGTTCTGTCCAGCTTTGGATCATCATCAGCAGCAGCAGCAGTGCTAGCACGACAGAATGAGGATGCAGAAAATGCTAAAAGGGAATTAATTTCACAAATTTAACATGTATACCAAATATACCAAAAGAACGACTTTGGACATAATCTGTATATATCATTGTGTTTGGGTTTGTTAATAACCATACCTGCAGTGTATTGATACATTAAAAATGGAGGTAGAGATTTCACAATGTACTCTAATACTGTTCATATGATAATAAGAGTTATGCAAATGTAATTATTTAATATGAAGCTGTAAACAAACATTTTTCTTAAGGATCAGTTAGATTTGTTTATTAAAGAGTTGCCACATGTTCTGAGTGGGACATTCTATAAGTGGACTACCTTGGTGTTTGTCTTCTTCTAAGCTCACAGTCTGTTGATCAGGCTTCAAGTCCACAGCTGTCTCTGAGCTCAGAAAAGCCCTAATAAGGACACAGCTTGACTCAGAACCTAGAATAGACTCTATTCTATTATTAAAATCTTGATAAGGTGTAGTTTGAAATGTTAAGAGGTACACTGTGTGAGTGTGCATGTGTATGTGTTTCCCCCTGGTTGGTCTCGCTGACTCACTGTGTGCCACTCAGCAGTCAAAGCACGTCGCTCCCCTTTAATAGAGCGACATGATGATGCAATATCTCTTTCCTGCTGCACTAAAGAGATTACCCACCCTTTCTCTCTTTCTCTCTTTCCTCTCTCTCTTTGTCCTTTTTCTAGCTTGGCTCTGTCTATCCATAGGAGAATTCAATTAAATGCATTTTTCATCTGTGTAAGTGGCTTTGACTGCTGGGTTATGTGTGTATGTTAGACGTATTTGGCTGGTGGCCATCAGCCAGAGAGCTTTTACTGGTTTGTGATTCATCTGTTGCTAACTGGGCCAACACCCACTCCTACCGCACTGTACTTACAGTCAGGAAAGACAGTCAGAACACCGCACTCCTCGTTTTCACTTTTCACACTCTCTCTGTCTCTCTGCGAGGATCTGTAGTTTAACTGCTGAGGATTGGTTGGCCTTGCTGTCTGTTTTACTGAGAGTAGAAGACTCTGTTGAAAAGCTGCCTACTCTTCTCAAAACCTGTCGCAGGCTGCTATTTCTGATACAGTCACAGATGTCTCCTCTCCTTCTTTTCTCTCCTCTGTCTCTGTATCCAACCCTTTCTCACCACATACATCAAAATGCTATATTTAACTTCCAGATAAACCCAGAATGGGGAAAAAAGATAAAACATTGAAAGCTTTTCAGTCCAGCCTTATCTCTCCCTGTATTGTACACCATGAGAGACCTTGTCTGTGCCAGGGATTTAATGTAATGCATTAACACTGCATTAATCGCTGTAGCCTTCTCCCTCTCTCCCTACACTCTTAGCCATCCATTTGCTCACACTAACTCTTCGCTCACTCCCAGACTGGGTTTAATGAGAACAATGGAGCGGGCTCCTTTTATGTAGTTGGACTTGTAAGCTTTAATGTGTGTTATGGCGCCTTGCTTGAGGCTAAAGGAAGATGTTACTAAAGAATGCAATAGTGATTTTTAGAGCTATATGGGTAAAAGAGGAGGGGCTGAGGCGTTGGGGACCAGCACATACAAAGCTGGTAGCTTACAGTAGGCACCCAGGTCCCAGTAATTGAATAATAAGATTCCTTAGATGCAGATAAAAGGTTTAGATGTAATTACCGGGGTCTAAATTCCTTCTCCCTCCAGCCTTGTGTGTGTTCCTCTTTGCGTGCATCCTCCTCAGGGATGTTATATGCACTTTGATTTTTATTGTCTCTCTAGTCTGGAGGCAAGCAGTGGTATTTATGGTTGAAAAAAATGCTGAAAAACAGTATATTGTAATTGTAATTTGAAATGTAGCCAAGCAAACATGGCAATAAAGATTAAAACAAGGTGGAAATAAAATGAGACAGTGAAGCGAGACCTTGAAGGGAGTGAGAGTCTGTGTGGAGGTGGCTGCAGAGCAAGAGAGAAATCTTGGTACACTGTCACACGTGTGAATATAAAGAGACAGGGAGACAGTGATGAGTGAAGGGTTGATTGGTGAGCTTCTGTCCTTGATGTTTAAAACACCCCGAAGCCCAAGGACGCAGCACTATATCAGTATGTGTCTGCCATTGCATTGTAAATGGGCGGTATTACTTATATTAATCTAACTGAAAATCTAGAGTAACAAGCCCTACAGACAGAAGAACAGAGCACATCTCATGTTGGTTTTATTTTAAGTTAACATGTCAAAAATCCTCCTGGATGATTATTTTGATAAACCGTCAACACCCAGCGAGGTTAAAAATGTTTTTGTAAGTGGTAAGTATACAGCATGCTAAAGATCTTATATGTACAACTGATCTAGGACTATTATACCATTACATCTTGGTTAGTGCCAAGTATTGTTGTATGTGTTTGTATAAGCAGTCTTATAATTAGTGTGTCATTATTGACATGTAGGGTGTGTGAGTCTCTCTTTGTGAGTGTGTTTTCTAAGGTAAGCCTACAAGACAGTCTGATTATCGAAGTGAAAGGAGAGGTGAGGTTTTCTCTTGTAGTGTGGACCTTGCAGTTAAACCTAGAGAATATTATGACTGAAGATGGCATTCAATACTTTATCTTGATGCCATTTTTGGATGCAGCCATTCACGGCATTCATGTTCTGTGGAGACTTCTTTTGATGTTAGTTATTATGGTGGTGAGATCCACTGTTGTATAGGAAATATGCATTCAGCAAACACCCTAGTGATTCATTCTGCCAAAAATACACAATCACTGGATTATCTGATTATTTATCTGAAATATACTGCTGTTTATTTGTATGTTTTTTTGTTGTTGTTTTTTTCTATTGGATAAGAATGCTTTCTCACCATTGGGTAATCTTATCTGAATCTGAACAGAAGACTCTTCTGAGTAAAAGACACATTTTAAAGATCATGTAAAACAGACTTGGAACCCCCATGTTTATGATTTATTTCTAAGTGAGAAGTAGAAGTTCTCACCATGCAGAATGAAGTCATCACAAAACAGCCCGTTGCTTCACTCTTTACATGAATCCCTCACTGTTGTGTCGAAACGAGAAAAAGATAATATAGATGTAGTAATGGGACCTTGAAGCATGCCGGTTATGCTACAGTGCACTACAGTAAACAAGCACTTGATGCTTGAGATGGTGCCCCTCCCTCAGTCTCTGCTGCATATTTTATTTGGATCTACACAAAGAAAACACAAGTGTTTTCAAGTGCAGCAAAACATTCTTCAGCATTAGCATTTCTACATCCTGCTGAATAGTTTATGATTTGAATAAGGAATGTAATTGTACACAGTGTGCACACTCTGCAGGTGTCTCAGACAGAGCCCTGCATGTGTGTAGTCCTAACAAGCATGTGCAGTGGCATGTATCGGGAAGATGTGTGTATGTGTAGATTGAACACGAATAATGGCCCGGGCTTTAGGTCCATGGGGAAGAACGGAAGAAGAAAGAGGAGGTGGAGAGAGTCACATGAAGCAAGGATGCTGGAGGCGTCACTCATATGCCTTAGGGTTTCAATTTCTGCTTTAGACAGAGATAGGGACAAGGAGGCAGAGGGTGGAGAGAAGGGACAGAGAAAAAGAGAGAGAGAGAAGCGAATGAGATAAAGCAGTAGGGACGGATTGCGAGGAAGAGGCTGATCAGGCAGAAAATGTTGTCATCGGCTCCTGAATAGAAAGAGTGGAGGACTGCGCTGTATATTCAACACCATCTCTAGACCCAGACAGAGATAGGCAGAGTAAGAGAAGGAGAGATAGAGGAGGAAGGTTGGACAGAGAGAGAGAGAGAGAGAGAGAGAGACAGAGAGATTGGAATCACATGAGAGGGAGGAGAGTAATAACAAGGTGAAGGGAGGGAGCAGGAGGACTAACAACACTGAAAGCACTGATAGGGGCGCCAGAGGCAAGAAGGGAGCAATCGAGAGAGGGGAGTCTAAAGAACGAAAGCAGCACTACAGCCTGGATACTGTGGTGTGCTGAGTAACAGTGGATGATCAGGGAGGACAAAGGGAGGAGATCTGAGAGAGAAGGAGGTAAAGAGGACAAAAGAAGACAACACTGGACTGTAAATGACAAAGTGACTGGAGAGCCAATGCATAAGGAAGAGCTGGAAGCCAAAGAGTTCAGATAGTGAAAGACCCGACTGATGAAAGTGTTTTTCTCCCTAGACAGAGCTGTAAGTTTGGGACTTGTGTGTGTATTTCAGTGTCAATTATATAGAAGAGAGAACACCTGTTATTTTAAGATGACGGGGTGCAACAGTGTTTAGCTTGCGTGTGTTGGACCGTCTCTGCAGCATTTTGCCTACCTGCACAGTGTTTGACCTTCCTTAGTCAGCAAGCAGAGTGTGACTGCGGAGAGAGAGAGAGAGAGAGAGAGAGAGAGAGAGAGAGCAAGAAAGAGAGAGAGGGAGTGCCTACAGGAAAACAGAGAGAGGGAGAGAGTTAAAGTGGAGTAGTAGCCAAGGGAGTTGTTGCATTGTGATTAGTGTGCCTGTGCCGTCTGCACTGTCCTCCTAATTTAAGACCTGTACTGTACTGCATGGGGTTCTCCTGGAGCTGAGGAGGCAGCCTGAAGCTACAGCACCTAAAACCTGGGTCCCACCCATAAAGGTTGACTGGACACTAAGACTGAACTGAAATTGACTCAACTCCTTGATGAGGCCTTGATTTGCCTTTTTTAAAATCTTTTTGTGGGATGTATTTTTGAATTTTTATACTCACTTTAAGCTGTAACACTTTGAGTCCTCTGGAACGATGGATACGTCAGGCAACCCCCAGGGGTGCTCTGCTCGTGCTCCCAAGGTGGGAGACTCTAAGAGTGGGGAGGCTAGAGTGGGAGAGGGGGTGAGGATGGGGGAGAGAGACACCCCGCTGAGGCTGTCGCCTTTCCGTATGCTTCGAGTGCTGGACTCGTGCCGTCCTCCAGGAAACCGTATTGGTGAGTGTCGTTACTTTCATCTTCATCATCAGGTTCACCTACATCCCGATCCTCCATTTCTTCAGATCCAGGTCCATGAATATATTGATCAGATGTCAGCAGGATAACAATTCATGTTTAATAGATTTTGGTCAAATATTGTTGAGTAGGTGATACTGAGCTGGATCCTGCTAAGTGCTATAAAAAGTCATATATAATTGCATTCTTATGGCATTAACACAGTAATACTGATACCACTCTGTGGAAGATGAGGATCAAGTGTCCTGAGGTTTTATAAATTACAAAGAATTATGCTAAGTAGGTTTCTCTGAGAATCTGCTGATCCTGCGACTTTGAACATCTTAACTTATTAATTTGAAAACATTATCTCCTTTATGTGGCTGGTTTAAAGATTAGAAATGCAGTGGGTTGGCCCAGGGCCTTGCGGGTGGTTATCTTCAGGGATCCCATGAACTCCTCAGGGAAGTGAAGAGTCCTTCAAGTTTTCCTTTTGAATTTTTCATTCATTTGCTTGTCAGCACAAGGACTGCGGTATCTGTATTCCTGCCACTCACACCAACATCAGACAGCATGGTGTCCGTGCTCAGAAAGAGTTTCAGAAATCTTGGCCTAAGTGCAAAGAAAAAGTGAAGTAAAGTTCAAAGACTTGTAATAAACTACTGACTATTAAACCCACCATGGCTGCCTTAAGCAACCCGCTGAATCCGATTTCTGGCCTTGCAGTTTGAGGGTTTTGACAAAAGAAATCCCGAGATTTCTATTCCTCTTTGAAGGACTTCTTAAGTGAATCTAACTTGCTTTACTTCTCTTAACATCCTTCCACTGGCTTTTCAATCATCTTCTGAAAACCTGTCAACACAGGCCAGAGATGGATTTCAAGCGAAGAGGAGTACATGCAGAGTTGGGAAGGATGTTTCTAAAAGGAGCCCACTCACTCTTCTGGATGCAGTAGCAGGGATTCAGCAACCTTATCTAGGCCAGCCGGGCTCCACACAGGGAGGCAGGTGTAGCTTATGACATTTACTGTCTGCTCTAAGTCTGCTATGGAAATGGGGCAGAAAGAACCTGCAGGAGGTTGGAAAATATCGTCCCGTGTAATTACGATGTAAATGTGTTGAGCAATTGTGCGTTTCCTCTGAAACAGAAGCGTGTTGGAGAAGCCAGCATACAAGATATGAATGCAAATAGGCTACTGCCTGTGTTAACGGAGTGATATTGTATGATGTTGTTTCGGGGTCTTCAGGTGATGGAATTTTCCTCCCAGATCAGTCAATCTGTCTCGTGCACCCACATCTGCTGTCTGTTTACACAAACAGTCAAGCGCGAGACTTCTCCGAAAGTGAGAAAGTCGTGTGACATAACAGCAGGGCTAGATACTCAACTTATTGTGATAGTGCGTCTGTCAGTATGTAGATATCCTGGATCAATTTCCCCTCACCCTGGTGTCGGTTACCTTGAGTTTAATGTTTCACCATCAGGGTTGTGAGGGTTGATTCCTGAAATGACTACACATTGCTCAGTTTTCTTTCCAAGCTAATTTATCTACAAACCCTGTATCCTTGTGTCTGGATTTGAGACCACAGGCCATACAGCAGACTTGGATTTAAATGACTAAGAAACAGTTTATGAAGCGTTTACACAGATGGATTGTGTTGGAGTTGTGTTGCTAATGAGCATATGCTGCTTTTTGTCAACAGATAGCTGGACCAGTGGACAGATGTAGGCTGAAATAATCCTCTGGGATCTACACAGGTGGATGACTGATTGTGTTAGGAATAACATCTCTGAAGTCAAATGTAGATTTAGTTTATAGATAGGGTTGACAGTGAATGACATGCTGTCCACTACTGACAAATATTTTCAGGCCAGTGCATGTTATATTGTGCTCGTAGCAGTGCTTAACATTTCACAAAACCATTTTGCACTCTAGGCTATGAAAAGTTAAAAAAAGAAAAAAAGGAAATCTGTAATAAAAAAAATGGTTTGCTTTATTCTGTTGGTTCACTGTTTATTGAGTCCATCATATTGCATTTTTCCATTTTAGTCTTAAGGCAGAATCTGTGGATCAGCCTGCTTTCTCAAATCCTCACCTTGACTACATGAAAGAGGCACATAAATGACCTAGAATCAGCCCGAGGAAGTGTTGCCCCGCTCTGCAGCTGGCAGACAGTGCACTATAATAAATAGCTTTACCTATCTGGTCCTCTGTCGTTTTATCCTACGGCTGAGGTGTCACAGCCACTCAGGGGACTTATTTTTCTTTCTGCTTCATCACTTCTCACCAAAGCCATCCTCCCTCAATCTGCTAATCTTCCCTCTGCCTCCCTCATCTCTGCTGATGGTGGCTGTTTGAAGTGTAAACAGTAGATGGTGGTAAAGAAAGATGTAACTAGCTTAAAGGAGCATGCTTTGACATCTGTCAAGTTCCTACCCCAAACACAAAACAAACGTGTACGTACACACACACACACACACACACTGACCACTCAAGCATACTGTATGTGCTGCACATGACCCAGACTTGAGAGCTATCAGGCGTCATACAGTGAAGAGACCCTTCCCCCACATTTACTCACACACCACTGAAGGAGGCAGTCCTGTCTGCAGCACCGTGACTCATTAATCAGATGGATTCTGGGGGGGATGGAGGTGTGTGTGTGGGGGGGTGTGGTAAGCAAAGACTGGAAAGCTCCCATTGCACGCAGGGTAATATCAATCCCAGACCTCTTCATCTTACCAACCGCGTTTTATATATGCTCGCCTCACACCCCTGCATGGCTGGTGGTACAATCCATCATCGGGGGGATCGAGACCCTACTATGGTTTTCACAGAGGGGTGAATGAAATCTAAGAAAGACAAAAGGTTGTGTCCTTTGGTGGGCACGTGAAGAGAGTAATGGAAGAGGAGAATAGCGTGGAAGAGCATTTATGTCATTAAACAAAACAAAACAGAGCAGCAGTCCCCAAAAGATCTGTTGTGATTAAAGTTACAGAATGTTTAAAGATACACGAAATATGTTTGTTCTCTCTCCGCCAGTGCAATGTCACAGAGCACAGTTCCTGTCAGTAACAGTCTGCTTGTACCTGTGTATGTTTGTGTCTGTGTGTGCTCTGTAGGTATCGTCCATGAGAATGTGAAGATGGGTTCAGACGGAGAGAGTGACCAGGCGTCAGGGACGTCTTCTGATGAGGTCCAGAGTCCAGTCAGGGTCCGTATGAGGAACAACCACCATCGGCGCATTTCTAATGAGGTACCGGAAACCATGATGCACCTACACGCATGCACGCACACACATTCCTGTATGGGCATCATAGTGAGCTCCAGATAAGGGTGCAGATGGAGTGAGGACCACCCTTTCTGCTACACTTAGAGAGAAGTACTTGTAACTTTCCCCACTAGATGACCTGATGATTCAATGTCCCACCTCAGATTCTTTAAGAAACAAAGTGAAACAATCAGCATTAAAACACACGACTCGTGAAGTGAGGGCTTTTTCATGGGCGCCATTTTGGATTAGTGTGTAGCTAGACAATTTGACTTATGTCACTTTTCAAGTCTTTGAATGGAAATTAGCCAGAGTTCAAAGCCATGTAAAAGTCAAATACAGCAGATGTCGTCGGAACATATCAGTTCCCGGTCCCTGTTCTGGTCCCTGTCTGGATCCCGGATCTGGTCCCGGTTCCGATCCCGGTCCCGGTTCCGATCGCGGTCCCGGTTCCGGTCTGGGTCCCGGTCCCGGTTCCGGTTCTGGTTCCGGTTCCGGTTCCGGTTCGGTTCCCGGTTCCGGTCCCGATCCCGGTCTCGGTCCCGGTTCGGGTTCCGGTCCCGGTTCGGGTTCGGGTTCCGGTCCCGGTTCGGGTTCGGGTC